>MU226777.1:874661-890720 GCA_018584345.1 Thuja plicata | reverse complement strand
AACACCAAGTGTTCTTAATCACCAAGCAAGACACAACAATGATTGAGAAGCAATTTTGGTATTATATAAGCAACAATATTCTTCCACCCTTACAAATGAGAGCAAATGGCCTTATATAGAGGCTCCAAATTACAATGAGTGGCCAAGATTAAGAGGTAAAATCAAGGGCCCAGATCAAATTTTACAAACTCTAATTAGGGTTACCACCAAATCGACCAATGAGAAACTGACACCTCAGTGGCAAGCCAATGAGAAAATACAACAAAAGAGAACCAATGAAAAGGCACAAAAATGGTAGCCAATCAAAAATCGCCACGTGGATCTACATCAAGCCATCATCCAAGATGCTCCTTTCCTTGTCTCTTAGTTTCTTTGCCAAATCGATGAACTTGGTTACAACTTTGCTGACCTCTTCCATGGGGGGAAGAGGGGCATACTGAATCCTCTTCTTAACTAAGTCCATCTCTTTCTTTTCTGTGGCCAAAATCCTGTCTTGCTCTGTGGCGCTGCCCTTGATGGAATTCATGAAAATCCTGAGAGAAAAGAGAGAATCCAAAATTTTTCCAGTGATGATGTCCTCTTCAAATGATTTCACCTTCTCAGTCAAGACTTCCAAGCTCACGCCATCCTCTCTTATTTCCTCTATCTTTAAGGTGGTCTTAATGATGCCAAGAGTATCTTCAATGGTCCTAAGAATGGTGGCCTCAAGGGGAGCAATTTCACCCTTGATTCCCTCCATGATCTCGAACCGGCTGAGCAAGGCATAGTACCATGACTCAATGGTATCCTTCTCCCCTGGGCTAATCACTTTAGTTTTCTCAAGTAACTTCTCTGGTGCATCAAGAAGAGCCAACAACTGGGGAATGGTCCTGTCCCTGGTGGAAGAGAAATCATTCCATAGTTTATCATACGCCTGGAACCTTGCCCTGAGAGTGACAAATGCCTGGAACCTTTCCACAAATCTTGGCAAACAAGCCAAACCCTCCTGGATGAGGCCTGCTACCCATGACCGAGTTCCTTGAAGTGTAGCCCTGGCATTCTCCAAGTTGTCTATATCTCCCTTCTCCAAAGCAAGAGGTGGCACGAATGAATGATCCACCTGCTGGATAGGCCTGTAAGCATTCCTGAAATAAGCCACCAATCTCTGATTCTCATCCTTATACTTATTCTTTTCCTCAATCTCTTTGTCCAATCTCTGTCTCATGGCAAGGAGACCATCCTGAAGTTCTTCATACTCAATCTCCTTAGTGGTGGTTCCCAATTCATGCTCCACTATCTCATGGTCCTGAACTTGAACATTATCCTTGAGCTTGTCCCCCTTTGGGATTGCAATTTGAACCTTGCAGGTCCTGGAACTATCTCTGATGACCTTCGCAATTGTCTCAGCTGGTTGTTCTTCCTTCTCTTTCCCAATCTCCTGCAAAATATCATCAATGTTGTCCTCTGGCATGATTGGCATAATAGTCTTCCTGGGTTGTAAGAAGTCTATAAGCCAACTAGGTGTTGTACACCTTCCCAATTCCCAGTTAGGCTCATCTTGCCTAGGCAAAGCCTCTCTAATCACCTGAGGTGTACCCCTCTCCTCATCAGAAAGTGCCTCAATGTCAATCAATTCTATCTCCCTGCCTCTCGGTGAAGATGACCCCTTGTCCTGTTGACTGATGAAAAGTGGTGAATATCCTAAACTAGAGTTGGATGTATCTTCTGATGATGAGTTATCTTGGGGAGGCTCCACATTGCCTTGATTTCTTAGAATTCTATCTTGTGTGGGAGCGGTACTTTCCTTTGATGGTATAGTGCTCACCCTCTGTCTTTTAGTTGTGGCTTCACCACCCTCTGTCCCCTTCCTTTTCTTGTTCAACAGCTCGGGTCCTCCACTGCTTCCTGTATGTTGACCAGAGGACTCCTCCGGGATCTCTTCTATTAGTTTCATCTTTTCATAAGGGGGACGCTTGTCCCTTGTAGTCTGGCCATCTTCCTCTTGAACCACTCATAAGTGAAAAGGTCAACTGGCACCATTAATGCCTCTAGGGAGCTTTCACTTTCAATCCCCCACTCAATGGGATCCAATTCTAAACCACTCAAAGTGCCAAATTCTGGTCTTACACTTTTGCCATCTTCCTCTAGCTGATCTGGTATCTGGAGTTGTCTCCATTTGTACATTCTCATCATATCAACTGTTAGTCTGGAGAAAGCTCTCTTCCTCACTTTGAAGTCATCAGCTGCATTGGCCCAGTAGTCCTCAATATGGTGTACATGTCTGTAAGGACTTCCATAAGCCTTTCGAATCTTCTGGTTAGGATCAAAACTTTGCCTCCCCTCATAAAGTGCTAAAGCATAAAGTTTCAACTCCTCCTCTACCACTGCCATGACTGCCAAAGAGTTGCAACTATCAGTGCCTGCTTGAAGTGGGAAAGTGACCCCCTACCTATGTTTGAGTTTCTGGATCCTGTCAAAGTGGCCCAGTTGCCTTGCCACTTCCATTACTATCAATCTGTTGGGTGGATACCTTGGTAGCCTCATCAGGGAACAAGTGCTCCCTGCTATCCGGATGTATGTGAATTTTTGAAACTGGATATACCACCACTCGTACCTTTTGACCAACTTTTTTGCCTCTGGGGATAACCTTCTTTGAGGAGCCCCTTGTAATATCCTTACTGTCTTCATGGCAAAAGTGTCATAGAATGTTTTGAAATACTTAGTGCAATGGAGGTGGAACTAAGGATAACACTCATGTACTAAGTACTACCTGGGTCCACTACCAACTTCACCCATAGCTCGAAGTCCTAGATACTAGAACATGCCGGCAAACATGTAGAACAAATAAGATCCCATGTAGAAAGTCTTTTAATTATGCACCAACCTCAACTGGAGGTCCAAGTTCTCACTGATTATCTAGGCCCAATCAAACATCACACCCTCATTTGAGATCTTCTCAATGAAGTAAAACATCCAAGGCTCGAGCAATCCCGCCTGTGGGATTCCCATTACCCGGCTCAACATCAAAACTAAATCACCATATTCCTCCTTCAAATCTAACCTTGTAAACCTTGGTAACTTGGAGTGCCTCTTCCTAGCCTCCTTTAACCATTCCTCGCATAGGAGAGCCAAATAATGAGCAGTGTTATTGTTGTAGTGCTTAGCTACCTGGTCTCTTGTCATGAAGATGCTGACTCGGTGGTGGGGTATGTTTAATACCTCTTGGATAGCTCGATCACTCAAATTGACAAGCATCTTCTTCTCGGTCCCACTCCCATAATAGACTGTCTTGGTATGTTGATCATAGTGGGTGGCACACTCGAGAACGAGTTTCGGGCATGGAAGAGTAGGGGGAAAGGCTGCCGCCTGTGCAATCCCATTCTTGATCATCTTCTTTGCTAACACGAAAGAGCTTTCTCTCATCGCCCTATTCCTCGTCTGGATCATGTTGACTGGCCCAAAGTTTGTATCTCCAATTTTTTTCCATTTGGATGGAAAGGCAGTCTTTGGCATCATATCCTCAGTGTCCCTCTTGAATTGGGCCTGCCTCTGCATCTTTAAGGACGTAGGATACATTCCACTCGAACTACAACATACCACCATCACTCAGAAAACATCTAATATCGAGAAAATCTCCCCCAAGTCTGATCTATATAATCAAATTTAACTTTCCAGAATTCTAGAAATGAAGAATTTTGATTAAATTTCAAGATTTTAAGCATTAAAACTCTGATTTTATGTCAAAAAATTAATAAATCTTAAGTTATTTCCATAAATTCAGTCATGGAATATAGCTAGAAATGCTTAGTGAATGCTCTTTCATTATTACATAGCTCAAAATCTAAGAGATGAAACCAAAATACTTACCTTCCAAGCTGAGAGAAGACACCCCTTAATCAACAAATCACAGAATTTTCAACAATTAATCAACTCTCAAAATTCTGGAAATGACCTTGAGCTTGCAAGTTGGGAGAAATCTGGAAAAATCTTCCTTAGAAATCAAAAATCTGGAAGTGGATTTGCTGCTGGAGTAAATTTGCAATTCACTTTGTGTTTGAAATGAGGTTAAAAGTCTCTCTACTTATATGTTTTTTCAAAATTGCCCAAGGGGGCCGACTTGCACTCCTAACAATGCATAAAATTTAATTCTTTTATCCCAAAATGGAGGGACAACATGCATTTAAATTTAATTGTTTTTAATGCCAAAGAAGTGGCCGACTTGTGTGAAGGAGGAGTATATAGAAGGGTGGAGGAAATGTCCATAATTCTTTAGTTGTTTTGAGGTTGAATTTGAAAGCAAACAAGTTGCAAAGGAGAGTGAAATACTTATAAACTTATGGACTGTTTTGTCATGATCATGATGGCCCTGTCCAAGGTGATGGCAGATTCCACCACCACCTTGGACACCCTGTCTGGCATGCCTTAAAATCCCACTAGGCCCTATGGGCTCCCAAACATGGCCTTTTTGCTAAGTACTAGAATGTGGGAAGTTTGTGAGGTGTTAAGAGGAGATTGGAGGGATGAGCTGTCTAAGTGAAAGTTGATGGACATGTGAACATGTCCAAGGTGCTGGTGGATTCCACTAGCCCCTTGGACATCATGTCCATCATGCTTCTAAATCCCTCCATGTCTTGAAACTCAAACTTTTCGCCCAGCTGAGACTTTACTAGGTGATGTTGAAAACTATGGCATGTTATGTTTGCAAAGAGGGGGTGGACTTTGGATGTTTTGTGTTGACAAATTCTGAGATTTTTCGTGTCCATCCCACCTTGGATTTCTGCCCAGCCATGGAGGTCCCCCCAAACTGAGTTCTTCGCTATGTGGTGAAGGTGTAAAGAGAAGTTCCAAGTGTTGATGTGGTGTTGATGAAGGTGTAAAGAATATTTGTAAGGGTGGAAGAATATTGTTGCTTATATAATACCAAAATTGCTTCTCAATCATTGTTGTGTCTTGCTTGGTGATTAAGAACACTTGGTGTTATTGCATGGTTTTCTACTTCCAATTGTTAGAGTTAGATTTCATTGAGTTGATTAAGATAGATTTCATTTCAAGAAAGTGGTTAAGCAAGAGTAGAAGTAAATGGTTAGTTGTATGGTGATATTAGTGAATGTTTGATTGGGATCTATATACTAGGCCACTAGCATCCTAGCGGCTTGTTAGGAAGCCTTGTGTGGTAATCTAGTCCAATTTCCCTTGAATCATTGCATCTATAGAGGTAGAGCCACTGGTAAAATTTCATTAGGTTTGATCCCTGCCCATTTTCTAATCTTTCCATTCCATAGGAGTAGTAGCAAAGCAGTGAGTAGCTTAGTAGTGAGAGTTTGATGAGTGAAGTTGGAAGTGATATAAATTAAAGAGAAGGAATCAATTGAATATACATTGAAAAGCTAAGTCCCATCACCATCATAGTTAGAATATGATGTCCTTGAATGAACAACGTAAGCCCACCGACGTGATTACCAGCAAATCACATCATTATAACTGAGTTAGGATCCACAGGTGTAAGGAACCTTGGAGTTTTTCTCATGTTCTTTGTGAGTAATAACTTTTCAAGAGAGGGTTGAGTGTTTGATATCCTGTATCAAGTGTTCAATTCCTATATGTTATGTAGTGGTACAAAACTCACATCAACATTATTTGGTGCTAGAAGGAGGGCTGAACGAAATTCATTCTTGGAAAATCATAGTGTTGGTGGTCACATCAACATTATTTGGTGCTAGAAGGAGGGCTAACAGTGTTTCTTGGAGGATCTATTGGTAGTCAACTATGATGAAGGATGGTGCTTCCGCATAGGAACGTCATACATGTCTTGCAACTGAACCTTAGATTTGAAAATGACCAAGAAGACATAATCTCAGGGTTGAATTCACTTTCCTGGAGAACTAAAAGAAGTGCACCTGAGTATATGCGAACAAGTTTTGTGTTGGAAGAAGAAGAAGAAAAAGCTCATAAAATTGATAGGGAAATTCAGAAGAGATTCGAACATCAAAGAGAACTTGCCAGAAAACTTGAAAATCCTGGCAAACAAGCCAAACCCTCCTGGATGAGGCCTGCTACCCATGATCGAGTTCCTTGAAGTGTAGCCCTAGCATTCTCCAAGTTGTCCATATCTCCCTTCTCCAAAGCAAGAGGTGGCACGACTGAATGATCCACCTGCTGGATAGGCCTGCAAGCATTCCTGAAATAAGCCACCAATCTCTGATTCTCATCCTTATACTTATTCTTTTCCTCAATCTCTTTGTCCAATCTCTGTCTCATGGCAAGGAGGCCATCCTGAAGTTCTTCATACTCAATCTCCTTAGTGGTGGTTCCCAATTCATGCTCCACTATCTCATAGTCCTGAACTCGAACATTATCATTGAGCTTGTCCCCCTTTGGGATTGCAATTTGAACCTTGCGGGTCCCGAAACTATCTCTGATGACCTTCGCAATTGTCTCAGCTGGTTGTTCTTCCTTCTCTTTCTCAATCTCCTGCAAAATATCATCAATGTTGTCCTCTGGCATGATTGGCATAATAGTCTTCTTGGGTTGTAAGAAGTCTCTAAGCCAACTAGTTGTTGTACACCTTCCCAATTCCTAGTTAGGCTCATCCTGCCTAGGCAAAGCCTCTCTAATCACCTAAGGTGCACCCCTCTCCTCATCAGAAAGTGCCTCAATGTCAATCAATTCTATCTCCCTGCCTCTCGGTGAAGATGACCCCTTGTCCTATTGACTGATGGAAAGTGGTGAATATCCTGACTTGGAGTTGGAAGTATCTTCTGATGATGAGCTATCTTGGGGAGGCTCCACATTGCCTTGATTTCTTAAAATTCTATCATGTGTGGGAGTAGTACTTTACTTTGATGGTACAGTGCTCACCCTCTATCTTTTAGTTGTAGCTTCACCACCCTCTGTCCCCTTCCTTTTCTTGTTTAATAGCTCGAGTCCTCCACTACTTCATGTATGTTGACCAGAGGACTCCTCTGAGATCTCTTCTATTAGTTTCATCTTTTCATAAGTAAGGGGGATGCCTGTCCCTTGCAGTCTGGCCATCTTCCTCTCGAACCACTCATAAGTGAAAAGGTCAACTGGCACCATTAATGCCTCTAGGGATCTTTCACTTTCAATCCCCCACTCAATGGGATCCAATTCTAAACCACTCAAAGTGCCAAATTCTGGTCTTACAGTTTTGCCATCTTCCTCTAGCTGATCTGGTATCTGGAGTTGTCTCCATTTGTACATTCTCATCATATCAACTGTTAGTTTGGAGAAAGCTCTCTTCCTCACTTTGAAGTCATCAGCTGCATTGGCCTAGTAGTCCTTAATATGGTGTACATGTCTGTAAGGACTTCCATAAGCCTTTTGAATCTACTGGTTAGGATCAAAACTCTACCTCCCCTCATAAATTGCTAAAGCATAAAGTTTCAACTCCTCCTCTGCCACTACCATGACTGCCAAAGAGTTGCAACTATCAGTGCCTGCTTGAAGTTGGAAAGTGACCCCCTACTTATGTTTGAGTTTCTAGATCGTGTCAAAGTGGCCCAGTTGCTTTGCCACTTCCATTAATATCAATTTGTTGGGTGGATACCTTGGTAGCCTCATTGGGAAACAAGTGTTCCCTGCTTTCCAGATGTATGTGAATTTCTGAAACTGGATATACCACCACCCGTACCTTTTGACCAACTTTTTTGCCTCTTGGGATAACCTTCTTTAAGGAGCCCCTTGTAATATCCTTACTGTCTTCATGGAAAAAGTGTCATAGAATGTTTTGAAATACTTAGTGCGATGGAGGTGGAGCTGAGGATAACACTCATGTACTAAGTACTGCCTGGGTCCACTGCCAACTTCACCCATAGCTCGGAGTCCTGGATACTGGAACATGTCGGCAATCATGTAGAACAAATAAGATCCCATGTAGAAAGTCTTTGAATCATGCACCAACCTCAACTGGAGGTCCAAGTTCTCACTGATTATCTGGGCCCAATCGAACATCACACCCTCATTCGAGATCTTCTCAATGAAGTAAAACATCCAAGGCTCGAGCAATCCCGCTTGTGGGATTCCCATCACCCAGCTCAACATCAAAACTAAATCACCATATTCCTCCTTCAAATCTGACCCTGTAAACTTTGGTAACTTGGAGTGCCTCTTCCTAGCCTCCTTTAACCATTCCTCACATAGGAGAGCTGAATAATGAGCAGTGTTATCATTGTAGTGCTTAGCTACCTAGTCTCTTGTCATGAAGATGCTAACTCGGTGGTGGGGTATGTTGAATACCTCTTGGATAGCTCGATCACTCAAATTAACAAGCATCTTCTTCTCGGTCCTGCTCCCATAATAGACTGTCTTGGTATGTTGATCATAGTGGGTGGCACACTCGAGAATGAGTTTCAGGCATGGAAGAGTAGGGGGAAAGGCTGCTGCCTGTGCAATCCCATTCTTGATCATCTTCTTTGCTAACACGGAAGAGCTTCCTGTCATCGCCCTTTTCCTCATCTGGATCATGTTGACTGGCCCAAACTTTGTATCTCCAATTTTCTTCCATTTGGATGGAAAGGCAGTCTTTGGCATCATATCCTCAGTGTCCCTCTTGAATTGGGCCTGCCTCTACGTCTTTGAGGATGTAGGATCCATTCCACGCGACCTACAACATACCACCATCACTCAGAAAACATCTAATATCGAGAAAATCTCCGCCAAGTCTGATCTATATAATCAAATTTAACTTTCCTGAATTCTGGAAATGAAGAATTTTGATTAAATATCTAGATTTTAAGCATTACAACTCTGATTTTATGTCAAAAAATGAATAAATCTTAAGTTATTTCCAGAAATTCAGTCATGGAATATAGCTATAAATTCTTAGTTAATGCTCTTTAATTATTACATAGCTCAAAATCTGAGAGATGAAACCAAAATACTTACCTTCCAAGCTGAGAGAAGACACCCCTTAATTAACAAATCATAAAATTTTCAACAATTAATCAACTCTCAGAATTCTAGAAATGGCCTTGAGCTTGCAAGTTGGGAGAAATTTGCAAAAATCTTCCTTAGAAATTGAAAATTTGGAAGTGGATCTGCTGCTGGAGTAAATTCGCAATTCACTTTGTGTTTGAAATGAGGTTAAAAGTCTCTCTACTTATATGTTTTTTCAGAATTACCCAAGGGGGCCAACTTGGACTCCTAACAATGCATAACATTTAATTCTTTTATCCCAAAAAGGAGGGACGACATGCATTTAAATTTAATTGTTTTTAATGCAAAGAAGTGGCTGACTTGTGTGAAGGAGGAGTATATAGAAGGGTGGCAAAAATGTCCACGGGTATGGACATTTCTGCCCAAGGGAAAAATTCCCTTGGGGGAAGTCATCTGCCACCACTACTTAAGCAACATTTCAAATCTCTTCACTCCCCACCTTAAGCAACACTTGGAACTTCTCTTTACACCTTCATCAACACCACAACAACACTTGGAACTTCTCTTTACACCTTCACCACATAGCGAAGAACTCAGTTTTGGGGGACCTCCATGGCTGGGTGGAAAGCCAAGGTGGGATGGACACAAAAAATCTCAGAATTTGTCAACACAAAACATCCAAAGTCCACCCCTCTTTGCAAACATAACATGCTATAGTTTTCAACATCACCTAGTAAAGTCTTAGCTGGGAGAAAATTTTGAGTTTCAAGACATGGCGGGATTTAGAAGCATGATGGACATGATGTCCAAGGGGCTAGCAGAATCCGCCAGCACCTTGGACATGGTCACATGTCTATCAACTTTCACTTAGATAGCTCATCCCTCCAATCTCCTCCTAACACCTCACAAACTTCCTACATTCCACTACTTAGCAAAAGTGCCATGTTTGGGAGCCCATAGGGCCTGGCAGGGTTTTAAGGCATGATGGACAGGGTGTCCAAGGTGGTGGCAGAATCCGCCATCACCTTGGACAGGGCCATCATGATCATGACAAAACAGTCCATAATTTTATAAGTATTTCACTTTCCTTTGCAAATTCTTTGCTTTCAAATTCAACCTCAAAACATACTCATACTTTGGCAATCCATCAAACACCTTTCAATCAAACTTCAACTCCAAAATCAGTCCAGGCTAGAGGGTGGCGGAAATTAGAGGTACCATGGATAGGGTATGAAATCAGAATTTTAGATTTGCAAAACATTTCCAAGTTCTTGTCTCCATGGCATTACAAACATTTCCAACATTAACCCAGCCACCAAATGGAAGGGAGTTTGATCTCTTGTAGCATGGTAGTTATCAGGGGGGGATGGACAGGGTGTCCAAGGGGGTGGCAGAATCTGCCATCACCTTGGACATGGTCCATGTTGATTAATCACAAAACAGTCCCCTTCACTTTGTTATCCCTCTAACATCCTTCTAACTCCTTATAGCATCAACCTTGCACTCATATAGGAGGAAAGACAAGCCTCAAGACATGGCAGAAATCAGGTGTCCAAGGGGGTGGCGGAATCCGCCATCACCTTGGACATGGTCCATGTTGATCATTACAAAACATCTAAGTTACCCCTCCAATTTCCTTCTAAACTCCCTCAAACATCATCAAATTCTCTCCAAACCTTAATATCACAGCAAATGCCCAAGTTTGAGGGCCTTTATGGCTGGGCGGGATTCCATGGTGGGATGGACAGGGTGTCCAAGGGGGTGGTGGATTCCGCCAGCTCCTTGGACATGGTGTTATGCCCTGCATCCCCATCCCTACATTTTGTGTACAAAATGTTGGGTCCCCCTTTTTTTTTCTGCTTTTCTTTGCTTTTTTCTGTGGCTCTG
The DNA here is from genome assembly GCA_018584345.1 of Thuja plicata. Lineage (NCBI taxonomy): Eukaryota > Viridiplantae > Streptophyta > Pinopsida > Cupressales > Cupressaceae > Thuja > Thuja plicata. The sequence goes on along the minus strand of MU226777.1, from coordinate 879,959 downwards.
CCTTGTCTTTCTTTTCTTTTCTTTTCCTTCTCCGGGGTTTTCTTCCCCGGAGTGCATCGTTTCCTTGGTTTGTTTTCCCCTCTCGGATCCCGAATCCCGGAGGTTTTCTCTTTGGGGAGTTTGATTCCGGACTCTGGGATTGTTTGTCATGATGTTCCTTAGTCTTAGGAACATCATCATAAGGAACCCCGGGGTCCGGAGTCCAGAAGTCTCGTCTAACCTAAATTTCTAGAATGAGGAGGATTGCTTTTACCACGGGTATAAATAGAGCTTACCTGTCACTTTCACATTTACCGCGATTAAAACCTTTGAGCACTCAGAGTGAAATATAGCATTTTCAGAGCGACTAACAGAGTTTGCAGAGAATTTACAGTCATCAAAGCTTTAACACCTTCAGTGTTCTCTGACATGCACGAGTGCTCTGTGGTGGTGATCTTGGCGAACTAGAAATTCAGGTGTTGTGGAGTTCACTCGGTAATTCTTTCCTCCGCCTTCTGCATTTTCAGGTTGGTGCTTCCTCTCCCCTCTTTGTTTTCTGTTCGTTTTTCGTTCTTGCGTTGTTTTTGCCTAGTGTTGGTTCCTGTTTTTGTTTTTGTTGTGTTTCGTTTCGTGTGTCGTCTGTTCTTTTCTTGCCTTTAGTTCGCCACCCGTTGGTGGGTTGGCTCTGCCAGAAGGTAGTCCGCCTTCTGCGCAGGTGTAAATAGTTGTTAATAGTTGTGGATAAGTTGTAAATAGTTGTAAATGGCCGGTTTGTGTATATGTAAATGGCTTGTGAATATCTGTAAGTTCTTATAGGCGCTCTGTAAATAAGTTGTAGATATCGTGTGTATATGGTGTAAATAATTGTACCATTCCTGGTTCTGGCTTCGTCTGGTTTGTCTTGCCGCGGGCGTCACCCGCGTGTGTTGATGTATGTTCATGTATATTTGTATATATTCCTGTGTATATCTCTTGTATATATTCCCCCTTCCCGTGTATATATCCTTTGGCCCTCTGTATATCCTTCCAGGTGGCTTGACGAGCAGGTCGAGTCACCTTTGCCGTCGTTCTTTTTGCTTCAAGCTGGCCTCGAGGTAGAAAACCACCGGTTTGAAACTTGGCTCGTGGCTGGTTTCAAATAGGCGGTTTTCTCTCTCCTCCATCAAGGCCGTCAGAGCCTTATTTATTTCCCATGCGCGCAATTACTCCCGGCCAGGTGGCTTTCCCTTTTCGCGTGTTCGAGTTGTCTCTTCCGCCGCCAGTACCATCCCATCCATTCAATGCTATCGCACGTGGCGTCCACGTGGACCCACTCCCGCATTCTTCTTTATTAATGGTCACTTCTCTGGGTTTTGAGCCCCTTTTCGTCATCCACCCCACGCCTTTATCAAAGTGTGACAAATTTTCTCGGACCTGGAGATATAATGGAAATGCTAGATTCACGTTTTGCTTTTCGGATACTTATGTAAAAAGACTAACTTTTCAGGAGAAGTAAGCGAAAGTGGTAAGATCTCCGGACCCTGGAGTTATGGTTTTGTTTTGATAAATACGTTTTGACGGTCGCTTTGTCTCGCAGGTCCGGACTTTATTTTACAGCCATGTCTGAAGCATCCGCATCATCACCTCCTGGAAGTCCAGAGTTGCCATCCACGGCCGAGACTAGGGCAGCATCAAAGTCTAAGATAGAGAAAGCTCTGGCTAAGCTCCCCCTCACCATGAAGTATATGCAGGGTGAGGAGATTGTGAGCTCAAAGATTGAGTCCAAGATAAAGATGATGACCGACACCAACGTTGGTACTTGGGCAGAAATGCAGGCTCTAGTAAAAATCATGCATATACAGCGACAAGCTAGAGATTCACTCGCTACGAACATAGGAGGTTCCGGTATTCTCAAGGCGGCTTGTTTCCCATATGCCGTGCAATCTCTGGAGCTCATGCTAACTCTGGAGGCCCACTATAACTACTCCGTCTGGGCCGTCATGTTAGCAGCAGTAGAGGCATCGGGATTCCCCACTCCGCTGGTGTCCCTGGACCCAGCCACTTTCCAAATTGGCCTGGGTATCCCACAATTTGATCAGGCTGCAGTAGTTACAAGGGCGGATGCCCTGAAAGAATTCACCGGGCTGGAGGAGGCCTCCCGGTTATACATCAACACCAACTGGCTCAAAGTCCCGAAGAGGGACTACAAAAGAATGAAGATTGACATCCCCCGCTCAGAATTCAAGGAGAGCATCCAGATGGGGATAATTGCATTGGCGCGGGTATTTGGGCTGCCCTCGGCCCAGGAATTTGCAACATGGATGTACTACTTCCTGTTCGCCATGTCCACCAAGGGGCAATCTTTCGACTGGGCCACCATTATTTCCAACCATGTCGACTCCCAGCTTCGGCAGCTGGGCAAGGATAAGAAGTTCTATATGAATTCTTACGTTTTTTGGGCCCTAGCCCATCAGAGGCCCCACTCCAATGGCCTACTCACAGATGGCATCCTCGGATTCGGTCCGGGACAAAAAGCACCGTGGGACCATTTCCCACAGATTCAATGGGAAGCCAGCTTCCCCAGTTACTATCGGGTAAACGATTGTTTCGTCTACCACCACCTGTTGACGCCCACCCAGGATGCCGGATACCGCCTATCCAAAGAGGTGATGAAGTTGGTTAGTAGTTATGGGCACTACTACATTCAGTTCCAGCAGCATACCTACATCAGGGTTGCCGGCTTCTCCGGGAAACCCTACTTGTTGCCCAGACACTGCGGGGACAAGATCATGCTGCTGGAGTATTGCAGATAGATGACAGAGCTACATGCTTTCCTGGGCCTCAAGAAGGTCACCACTGTCTCATTCCCAATCTCTTGTGGGAACTATACCTGCAGTCTGGCCGCCGCGAAGGAGGCAGACCATGAGCTTAGAAGTTACAATTTGCAGGAGTTCTATCTGGCGCGGAAGAACTTTGATCCGCATGGCCGGATTGCGATAGCACTACCTCGGGCCTCGGAGCCCCACCAAGCACACATGGAGGACTTCTGGGAAAATCGCCAGGATGATATGGATGTGCGTAGCTGGCATTACGATAGGATGACGGCTGGAATGATGCAGGAGCTAAGGCTCTAGAGATTCCCAGAGGGTTTCTCTGACACCACCCCCACCACAGATCCCCAGTACAAGAAAAAGGGGATTGATAAGTTAGCGCTGCCCGCAATAGATTGGGCCGCCCAAGAAGATCATACCATTGAGGACTTCACTCAGGCAGTTGTCGAGAGGAGTCATCTTTATTTCAAGCGGGTGTGCCCCGGGAGTGCGCACCTTGGTCCCCGACAACCACAAAGAGCAACTTCACCGCCGCTATTGAGATCAGCTCCGGGGCTGGGACATCTTCATCAGTTGGGACTCCTGCACAAGGTGCAGACAAAGGAAAGGGGATAGCCGTCACCCCCTCCACGCAGCAGATTCCCATACCAGAGCAGCTTCAGCAGAGCATAGCAGCCTCCCAGCAAATGAGGGAGCAATTATTGACGAAGCTGGCAACTCCCCTGCTCTTGTCCAGACCAATTCGTCCTCCTTCCTCCCCTTCACTGGACGCCTTAATGGCAATGGCTACGGGGGTGGATCCCCTAGAGGCAGTAGCAATAGCAGATGCGGGACCACCGTTAATCACCCGGAGGAGCAGAAGGAAGCCTGTCCAACAGCCGAAGGCAGAACCAGCGCCCGGGGTTTCCTTTCCAGAGGTAGAGATCCTCTCTTCCGATTCTCCGGAACCGGCGAGAGAGGCAGAAAAAATAGAGGACCCAGCCAGTCCCCCTCCAGAAGAGGAGTTTGATTTATTTGCAACCGATGAGTTCGGGAACTTGCAGGGGGGCGACATGAAGGCAGGGACGGAAGTCCCACAGAAAGAACAAGAGGTTGTGGATCTCCAGAATTTAGAGGAAGAAGCTGCAGAACAAGAAGAGCAGCAAAAAGAAGAGCCAAGACAGGAGGTTGTCTCCGAGGCTCCAACAACACAAGGTCCTAGTGTGGGCCAACAAGAAGCTGAACAAATGGCATCTGCTGGGGAACCCGGACCCGGACCTTCGGGAACAACCGTCACCCCAGCTGCCGTGTTCCAAGGGCCACTCCTGGGGGCGACCTTCGGGCACATAATAACAACGGCCCAAACATTGAATCTTGGCCAGATATCTCCCTTATTGCCCAAAGAAATACCCATGACAGAAGAAACCCAACCATGGGCAGGAAATGTAGAGGGAGAAGAGCAACTCGAAAAGATAGACCTTGAGGAGGCCGACAAGGGTCCAGACTCACCGATAGATCTCACGGACCAGGCCGAGGATATAGAAATTGAAGATGATGCTAGAGAAGTGCTGGCGGAAAAGGAGAAGGAAGCGCCAGCAGGAGAGGTAGGGGAGATGTTTGTTGAAAAGGAGAAACCACCACCGGACACTGGGAGAGCATCAGAAGAACAGACTCTGGTAGGAAGACCACCTCTCTCACCTCCATGGCTGGTGGAAAGCAAGAAGAGAAAAGCCCCATCTACTCCAAAAGCCCCTATCTCTCTGGCCGAAATGATGGCCTTAGCTCTGGTCCCGCCAAAGACAAAGAAGGCCCGGACAGTTCATACCCTCTGAACTGGGCCGGGTGGAGAAATAGTTGCGGTAGTAGCAACACCTCCCCCAGATGCCGATGAAGCGACTGCAGACCCCGCAGACTATAACATCGCAGAGGTACACTTGGGCAAAAGAGGAAAGCAGGGTGAAGTGAACCTGCTAAAAGAAGCAGCAAGGGCGGTGGAGGCCCGATATGAAAAGGAAGCCCAGAGGCTCAAAGAAGAAAAGGAAAAGAATGCCAACCTTCTCGGGTTGTTTTACGAGCTAGCCAGACCCATCAGCGCCGTCCCTCCGCAGGCCTCCACCTCTGAAGAATTACCGCAGAGCGACATAGACTCCCTGCGGGTAATGAAGAAGAAAGCCCAGGCAGTTGACGAATGGGCCAATCTGCAGATAGGAAACATCCAGCATTTCCTCGTATCTACTCTCCCAGATCTATACACGGCCAGACAGGTTATCCACCAGGCAGAAGCATTAATTGAACAATGGGAGAGTGATACTGAAAATTACCAGGCGTGGAAGGTAGAACTCGAAGAGCTCCTCGCTCTGGGAGAAGACATGGTCTCCGAATCCAGAATTCTGGGTGAAGAACCATTTGATTTCGTAAGAACTCAGCACTCCAGACTGGGCCTCACATTGGAGGTAACCAAGCAACTGGTAGAGTCCTTACAGGAGAAGGTAAACAAAGTGAAATATTCTTTCAATTTATGTAAATCTTT
>MU226777.1:849419-874555 GCA_018584345.1 Thuja plicata | reverse complement strand
AGGAGTCAGTTCTGGGAGGTTTTGACGAAATGGTGGCTTCCCGGTATCGGTCTCCGGAGGGAATGGATAGGACCAAGATGGTCAAGTTGACCAAGGTAGTGCTTAGAGGCCACGACGCCGCAAGGATAGCGGATGAGTTTAAAAGTGATGTTCCAGAACTGGGGGAACAAGTTGAAGTGGCCAGATTCAGAAGGGCAAGTGTAAAGAAGATTGACGAGGATGGCATTTCCCGCCTCCTTCGGGCCTTCGGCGATAATAAACAGCCTTGAACTTCTCCGGAGTCTAGAGAAATTCAAACATCCAGTATTCTTTATTCTTTTGGAACGCAAGTTCCCGGATCCCGGAGTTCCGAATCCACAATTTTGTATTCTTTAAAGTGGTCTGTGTCCCGGTCCCCGAGGCCGATCGGTCACTTTCAAGGGCAGTTAATTAAGACTGTCAAAAGTAGTTGAGCACATCAAGAGGCATTGGCTTGGCTGTTGGTTTCTGACAAGGTGATTTTCTCGAGGCGCCGTTTAAAGGAGCACCTTGCGCATTGGAGAAAGGACGCCGCATTTCCCATTTATGAGGCATGTAGCCTCGATTTCAGAAAGACCACTTTCTTCTTTCTTCTCTCTGGTTCTCTTCTTGAGGCTGATTCTTCTGATGTATCTCCTTATCTTCTTCCTCTGACCTGGCAGACCTATTCCATCCCTAGGTCTTTTGTAGGGTGGCGCAGGTAGTACCGGCCCCCAAATATTGTATTTTATTCAGGTGCATTAAGTTAGGGTTAGGGTTAGAGAGTTGTATAAATAGACAAATCGGCCCATTTCCAAGGGTCGGCAAAATTGATGATTTTGTTGTCCATATCTATACCAAAAGTGATTTCTGAATTCAAGTTGTAGAGCTCAATGCTCTATTGTTCTGTTTAGTAGTTAGATGCTCCCTTGGAGTCACCATTGTATCACGCACCAGTGCTTGCTGGATTGAACATTAATGAAGAAGGAAGGATTCATGACGATGCTATTGTTATCATCTCTGCTTCTGAGTTAATGGTATTTCATGTTCTAATGTTCTGCATGTCCTTTACTCTGACTGTGTTAAAGTAGATTAACGACCTCTTTACCCCGCTACTGATAAAATGCTAACTGATGGTTACGTATTTCTTCGGTATTTAGTGTAGTCTCTCAGAGTATTGTTGATGTTTCGGACTTTTCAACATGACTATAGTTAGATGAATGCTCCTAACCCTGCAGGATCTTTTTCCGTTTATTTGTGAAGCGAAATACCCCGGGAAACCTTTACCATATTGAATCTTTGGGAGAACGAGCTGAAGATAACCAGCTATCCCCCTTGAAAATAGTCACCTCTCCCAACCGAGCCCCGCACCGTCGTGACCCGACACCCAGGTGCTTGGAGGCCCGGAGGATTTTATCTCCCCCGGACAACCTTTACAGGCGGAGTTGGCCGATCTCTCCAGAGTCCGGTGACAACTTATGACTGTTGGCGGACTCGGTCCACAAAACCCCGTCAACAGAAACTGGTGCTAGAAGGAGGGCATGAGCTCGTCCCCCTCTCAAGATTCTGATTTTACACCTCCTGAAGGTTCCGCGAGTCATAGTTTTAGAGGACAAGCCTTTTGTGGGATTGGGTCCTTTTCCCCAGCTAAATTTGAAAGAATCCTTAGATCTACCCCCAATCCTAGAAGGTTTTTCGAACTCGAGCCCCCTTCTCAAAAGAAAAGGACGTCGAAAGTCCTACCAGCCACTGTCGTCTGGGGGTCCTCCATACCCCTGAATACCCAGACTCCCCAGACCCTCCCGGGGACCAGTACTCAAGTTACCCAACACGTAGTTCCCCCGATGGCTGTCTACTTTGGAAATGTCGGGTCCCCAATGGGCACTTTTCCGGGCGCAATTAACGATTTACCCTCCCACCCGGAGAAGATTTGCCCGCGATATGAGCATTTAGGCCCACGGACCGCAGAAGAACATTTGCAGGCATACAAAGATGCCATGAACCGACATCGGATCCAACATGAAGATGTTGTGACCCACATGTTTCCTTTGTCCCTAGGACAAAGTGAGTTGAACTGGTACCTGAACCTTCCCGCCAACTCCATCAACACTTGGAAGGATATGGAGGACGCCTTTTTGGCCGCCTTTCACGTACATGTGGACCCAGCCTGGTCCCATAGCCAGTTCATCTCCATCAGAAAGGAACCCAACGAGCCTCTAGCGACATTCAACCATAGGTTCCAGCATGCCTTGAAGAGGTGCACAGGCCCCTTTGTCCCATCGCCCGACGTAACCATACAAACATACCTTAACGCGATGGATCCTTTCGTTGCCACTCTCCTTTGGAGAACAACCGCCCCGGGTGACCGAGACACTCTGGCAAAAGTCTACAACCTGGCCTTGGAGTTATCTCGTGGCCTCAACAAATCCCCGGGCGGGATTGGCCAGAACACACCTTTTAGCATGATCCCTGGCGGAACCACTTTCGCCGGGGGTTATAATCCCAATTTGGCTATGGGTGCACCTTCAATGGCAGTAAACCTTCCCCCACCGGTGATAGACCAGCAGGCGCGGTATGTTTACCCCTCCCAGGCCCAAATAGCACCGGGCCCGAAAGTTTTCCCGTGGAACCAACCGCAGCAAATACAACAAGCTCAAACGCAACCATCTGGAGTGCCTTTCTTTCAGTCGTCCGCGGCCGGAGGATTGCCGCCCTCGACTCTGGTTAATCCTGCTGCTTTCCCAGGAAACTAACAACTGTCACAACCGTCACACTATGACGCCAACACTCAGTTGACTGCGGAAGTTGAGTCCCTCCGGCGAATGCTGTCCACCCTGACCATGGACATGGGTCAGCTGAAGGCGGGATCCTACACGCCTCAAAACTCAAATTCCCAGAGGGGAAATATCTTCTCCGGCCAGCGAAACAACAATGCCGGAGGAAGGAACTTCAATAACGGGCTTAGGCCCAACCAATAACAATGGAATAACAACGCTAACACCGGAGGCCCACCTCCGAACCAAAACACCAACCAAAATGGTGCTGGACCATCCCACTTTACGCCAGTCGCAGACTTCCAGCCCATGACTAACTGGTGTAGGCTGCACGATACAGGTTCGCACAACGAAGTGAATTGTGCCACTTTGGAAAAGGTCATAATGATCTCCCAGCTGGACAGGCAGCAATCGCATGACACCGCTCCTCTAGAGCCCCCTGTCCAAGAGCCAACCCATAGTGCCTTCACCTGTGATACCATTTTCTTCGGTACTTCTGGAGAAGATGAGGAAGATTCTGAATTGCAGGGATTCTTCGATGAATCCATGCCGCCTTTTGAGTCCAACTCTTTTACCAACCCACGGCCTCCATACAACACCCGGAGCCAGGTGGGTAAAGGACCAGTCAACACGCCTGTATCCCCTACTAAAGATACCCCTCCTCCCCGGAGCAATGCTACTGATCGACCCATCCCTCCAAAAGGTCCTAGCTCTAATCAAGCAAAAGATCTCGCGGAAGAAAATCACCGGTTCCCGGGGGGAAGATTCGATATTACAAAGGCGTTAGAACAGACTACCACCTCCATGACCTTGATGGAGGTTTTGTTAAATTGTCCTGAGCAGAAGAAGTCTCTTCTGAAGCTCTTAGGAAACCCGGAGGCTGTCAGTCGCCCACCCAAGACCGTCTCTTTCGAGGATGCCAACGCGGCTGTCTTCCGGGGAAATAATGAAGATCCTCCCATCTTGCTAGGCCTAAAAATTTATGGCAAGAATATACACAACTGCCTAGTGGATTCAGGAGCTTCGGGTAACATCATGCCCTTATCTATCTGTCAGAAGCTCGGACTCCACCCCACCCCGTCTAATTGCCCGGTAATCCAATTGGATAAAACTGCTGTAAAAATGGTGGGGGAACTGAAGAACGTCCGGATACACCTTATCCAGGACCCCAGGATAGCCAGCATTATTGACATTCAAGTGGTGGACATCCCAGAAACTTACGGGATGTTGCTTAGTCAGAATTGGTCCAAGTCCTTGAACGGATACTTTTCGACCGACTTCACCCACTTGTGGCTCCCGTGGGAAGGAGAATCTAATCAGATCCGGGTTGAAAGTGAGCCCCGGATGAAACAGGCCGTTACCGAGGTCAGAAAGGTCAATGAGGTCTTTTTTTCTGAGGTTTCTCCGGGGGTATACCGCCCCCTTGAAATTTTAACGTTTGATCTCATCCCTGGAGAGGACCCCATCGTGCTACAAAGAGCACAAGACTTTGAAGAGAAGGTGAGGGTCGAAGCCAACTCTCAGGGTCCCGCAGCGACTCTTGCCACACTCCTATCCAGTACATGGTGCCGAGTGCATTACCAAAAACATCCAGAACACGAGTGTGAACCTTGCTTATCCATCGCTAATCGGCAACTTGATATCCTCTGGAGTAAAAACACAACTGATTGCCCGGAACCCAGTACCTCTACGGGATGCGCCCTTTCGGTGTCATCCCTCCGGGAACCGCAAACCGAAGCGCCTCCGGGGATAAATTCCACTTTCACGCCGGTAGTCCAAGAAAATATTCCCCAGTCCCTCATCAACAAACCAAAGAAAACCCCCCTTTCCCAGCCCCCGATTACAAACAATGATTTATGGACCCTTAAATTTGACGGGTCCCGATCCAAACAAGGCTGTGGGGCTGGGGTAGAACTAATCAACCCGTGAGGGAAATCCTTCCTCGCTTCCTAGAGGTTGCAGTTTAACTGCACGAACAACATTACGGAGTACGAGGCTTTGGTCCTCGGACTCCTGTTTGCACTGAGGAAAGGTATCACCCGCCTCCGGGCTCTGGGTGATTCAGAGTTGGTTGTTAAACAGGTCCGGAGTCAATATACGTGTCATGACAAAAGACTGGCCGCTTACCGCAACCGGGCTTGGAGCCTTATTGAAGATTTTGATGCCTTCGGCATTGACCTTATCCCCCGGCGACGGAATTACGTCCCGGACGCCCTAGCCATTTCTGCCAGTACACTTGAGCCGATGGCCGGCTCACAACTCCAGAAATTTTCAGTTGAAATGGTCCCTACCCCCTCCATTCCAGATAATGTCACCCATTTTTAGGTTTTTGAGGACGATCAGCATATCCTGGCCTTTATGGCTAACGTTGGTTTCTTCGAGGATCATATTATGGAAGAACGAGACCATGATGACACTGGGCAGGGTGGTGAAGACGATGGGATTATGGATTTGCCCACCAACACTATCCCCAAGGGGATGGTTGCGCTAGAACAAATCTTTGATTCGGACCCTCAGGCCTGTGAGAAGATATCCTCCTCCCCTGAGGGAGGAAAATTCGAAAAAGTTAACATCGGCCAGCCCGGTGAAGAAAAGATTATCCACATAGGCACCTCCTGCTCCCCTGAGGAAAAGGAGAATATTCTCACAGTTCTCTGAGAAATATTGATGTGATTGCTTGGGGATATGAAGATTTAAAGACGTATGACACTTCCATCATGACTCATACCATCTCACTGAAGCCAGACGCTAAGCCCTTCTGGCAAAAGCAAAGACCGATTAACCCCCTGATAGAACCTTTGATTCGTCACGAGGTTGAAAAATTGTTATCATCTCAGATCATCTTTCCAATCTGACACACTACATGGGTTGCCAACCTGGTCCCAGTTAGGAAGAAAAATGGCGAGATCCGCCTTTGCGTGGATTTCCAAAATTTAAACAAGGCCTCTAAAAAAGATAATCACCCTCTCCCCTCATTAGATGAGGTGTTGCAGATAGTGAATGGATCTCAGATGATGTCTTTCTTAGACGGTTATTCTGGCTATAACCAGGTCATGGTCAAATACGAGGACAGAGAGAAAACAGCGTTTACCACCAAATGGGGAACGTTTGCGTACAGGAGAATGCCCTTCGGCTTAATCAACGCTGGCGCTACATTTCAAAAGGCCATGGACATCGCGTTCGAGGGCCTTGTATATCGATGCATAATCATCTACATGGATGATTTAACTGTATTCTCCCAGGACAAGCGTGATCATGCCGCCCACCTCGCTCAGATCTGTGAGAGATGTCGCCGGTACGGAATATCCCTCAACCCCAAGAAATGCATATTCAGGGTCACTGAAGGGAAGCTGCTAGGGCATATCATCTCCGAGAAGGGCATATCCATCGACCCCGATAGAGTCGAAGCATTGTTGAACTTACAGATGCCTGGCAGCAAGAAAGAAATGCGATCCTTCTTTGGAAAAATCAACTTTGTACGTCGATTCATCACAGGATTCGTAGAGATTGTCAAGCCACTCAACGAAATGATGAAAAAGGATACTAAAATTGAGTGGAGTCCAGAGGCAAAGCGGGCATTCACCTAGATAAAATAGACCATAACGGAAGCACCTGTCCTGGCCAGTCCGGACTACTCCTTTCCATTTTACATCTACTCGTTTGCCTCGCCACATTCTGTCGCGGCCGTATTAACTCAAAAGGTCGAGGGGGAAGAACGACCAATTGCTTTCATGAGCTCCCCCTTCAAGAACGCCGAAGTCCGGTATTCGCCATTGGAAAAATAGGCCTTTGCTCTTGTTCGCGCCGTGAAAAAGTTTCGGCACTACATTCTCCGGAGCAAAGTGCATGCTATTATCCCAGACCAGGCTGTTAAGTCCCTGCTGATGCAGAGTGAATTGGGCGAGAGACGGGGGAAATGGATGGCCATCCTCCAGGAATACGATTTAGAAATGCAGCCCATGAAAATAGTCCGAGGTCAGGGACTAAGTCAAACAATAGCAGAGGAGACTCCCCGCATAGAATGCCATACATACACAGTGGAGTCCATTACCCAAGATCCGTGGTATACCGATCTGGTGTATTTATATTTAAACAACAGATGCCCGGAGGGATTGCCTCCCCACAAACGCCGTGCCCTGCGGATGAAAAGCGCCCATTTCATGATTAAAAACTCTGCGCTTTACCGTAGGAACTACGAGGGGGTGTACCTCCGGTGCATTGACCAAGACCAAGCTGTAAAGATAATTGAGGAATTCCACGGACAGTTTGGAACCGGGCACGGCTCAGCTGACGCCACCGCCCATCAGATCCTCCAGGCCGGATACTATTGGCCCTATATCTTCAAAGATGTCTATGCTCATGTTAGAAAATGCCATACTTGTCAAACCGCGGTGCACCGTGAGCGTAACCCAGCCATGCCTCTGCAACCAGTCTACGAGGCTAGACCCTTCGCCCAATGGGCACTTTACTTCATCGGGGAGATCAACCCCAACTCGTGTGCCAACCACTGATACATCTTGACTGCTACTGATTATTGCACTCGGTGGTCCGAAGCTATAACATGTAAAAACAACACGGCAGATGTAGTTATCAAGTTCTTGGAAGAAAACATCGTCACAAGGTTTGGAATGCCCTTTGCTTTGGTATGTGACAATGGTCCGGCGTTTTCTTCCATACAATTACTCGAATGGACCTACAACTGAAAGATCACACTGAAGTTCTCCAGCAACTATTACCCCCGGGGGAATGGCGTTGCTGAATCAACGAACAAAAATCTTCTTGAGGTGATCAAACATCTGTTAGAACAAAATCCCCGGGATTGGCACCAAAAGCTGAGGTACGCCCTCTGGGCGGACCGTATTCGTATTAAAGCCGCCCTGGGAACATCCCCATTTCACCTGGTTTATGGTCAGAACCCTGTATTTCCAGTCAACTTACAAATCCCAGTTTTACAATTTATGCAGGAATTCAACAACAGGGACAACATCGTGGAGGTTTGACTCTTGAACCTAGTGAGGATGGAGGAACAGTGAGACGCGGCCCTTAAACATTTCGCGCGTCACCAAGCAGTAGTAAAATGATGGTTTGACAAAAGAGCCCAATACAAGGCTTTTCAGATCTCGGATCTGGTCCTGCTATGGGACAAGGCTCGGGAGAAGAAAGGGAAGCATACCAAGTTCCAGCGGCTCTGGCTTGGACCATATTTGATCTCAGAAATCTGCGGGGCAAATACTTATTGCCTTAACACTTTGACTGGAGAACCTGTCGCATTGCCCGTTAATGGGCAGTTTCTCAAACATTACTTCGAGTAAGGGTAAGTTTATCCAAAGTTGTATTATATGTAGATATCTTGTAAGTAGTTTTTTTTGTCGGCTGTCTTCCGGGGCAGCCTCCCTCTTTGCTTCTTGGTTTCATTTTCTCTTTTGGCTTTCTTTTGGTCCCAGTGTTTTTGCTTCCCCCCCCCGTAGGAATTGGAATGCGTTGCATAACTTTGGCTTCTGGTGCAAATGTCTCCGGCATGGTGAACTCTAGAATCTATCTTTATCACGGTGGAATCGAACCGGTCTCCGGGATTATTTGCATGTCATGGCTCATTTTCGAGCAACCTCCATTGGGTGTCATTTCCGGCAGTTTGACGATCGGTGAATAATAATAATATAAGGAACAAGTAATCGGACACATCGAGGGTAGATCAACTATACTGATTGGTTGGTCCATGTCTGAAAATCCAAAGAAATTCCTTTCGGGTCCAGAGTTTTATCCTCTCCAAATATCTAAATATAGGTGGATGGGTGAAAGGAGTACCGCCATTTGAATTTTGGCTAAGCTTAAGCTCAATGGTGAAAGAAGTACCGCCTTCCTTACCTAGAAATAAATAAATGCAGTAATGGAGATAAGTGGGACGAAACTCCGGCCTCCAGGGGAAAGCAATTAAATTGATGACTAGTTCGATGTAATTAGTACTGTTTCTCTATTTCCTCCCAGAGGTCATCGGCTTGATTTCCTTTCAAAGCACACACGACACCACTGATGAAAGGCTACAGACTGACTCCTGTACGGTCAGGTTTTCTTGGATATGCGGCCCTCTGCTTGTCAAATGCTTCGGGAGGGCGATTTGTTCCAGTTGTGCTAACCAGAGATTCTATGGTTCTCAAATGCGCTAAGGCATTTGTCCCAGATAGTCGCCATTTGTTATGCCCTGCATCCCCATCCCTACATTTTGTGTGCAAAATGTTGGGTCCCCCCTTTTTTTTTTCTGCTTTGCTTTGCTTTTTGCTGTGGCTCTGCCTTGTCTTTCTTTTCTTTTCTTTTCCTTCTCCGGGGTTTTCTTCCCTCGAGTGCGTCGTTTCCTTGGTTTGTTTTCCCCTCTCGGATCCCGGATCCCGGAGGTTGTCTCTTTGGGGAGTTTGATTCCGGACTCTGGGATTGTTTGTCATGATGTTCCTTAGTCTTAGGAACATCATCATAAGGAACCCCCGGGTCCGGAGTCCAGAAGTCTCGTCTAACCTAAATTTCCGGAATGAGGAGGATTGCTTTTACCGCGGGTATAAATAGAGCTTACCTGTCACTTTCACATTTACCGCGATTAAAACCTTTGAGCACTCAGAGTGAAATATAGCATTTTCAGAGCGACTAATAGAGTTTGCAGAGAATTTACAGTCATCAAAGCTTTAACACCTTCAGTTTTCTCTGACATGCACGAGTGCTCCGTGGTGGTGATCTTGGTGAACTAGCAATTCAGGTGTTGTGGAGTTCACTCAGTAATTCTTTCCTCCGCCTTCTGCGTTTTCAGGTTGGTGCTTCCTCTCCCCTCTTTGTTTTCTGTTCATTTTTTGTTCTTGCGTTGTTTTTGCCTGGTTTTGGTTCCTGTTTTTGTTTTTGTTGTGTTTCATTTCGTGTGTCGTCTGTTCTTTTCTTGCCTTTAGTTCGCCACCCATTGGTGGGTTGGCTCTGCCAGAAGGTAATCCGCCTTCTGCGCAGGTGTAAATAGTTGTTAATAGTTGTGGATAAGTTGTAAATAGTTGTAAATGGCCGGTTTGTGTATATGTAAATGTCTTGTGAATATCTGTAAGTTCTTGTAGGCGCTCTGTAAATAATTTGTAGATATCGTGTGTATATGGTGTAAATAATTGTACCATTCCTGGTTCTGGCTTCGTCTGGTTTGTCTTGCCGTGGGCGTCACCCGCGTGTGTTGATGTATGTTCATGTATATTTGTATATATTCCTGTGTATATCTCTTGTATATATTCCCCCTTCCCATGTATATATCCTTCGGCCCTCTGTATATCCTTCCGGGTGGCTTGACGAGCAGGTTGAGTCACCTTTGCCGTTGTTCTTTTTGCTTCAAGTTGGCCTCGAGGTAGAAAACCACCGGTTTGAAACTTGGCTCGTGGCTGGTTTCAAACAGGTGGTTTTCTCTCTCCTCCATCAAGGCTGTCAGAGCCTTATTTATTTCCCATGCACGCAATTACTCCTGGCCAGGTGGCTTTCCCTTTTCGTGCATTCGAGTTGTCTCTTCCGCCGCCAGTACCATCCCATCCATTCAATGCTATCGCACATGGCGTCCATGTGGACCCACTCCCGCATTCTTCTTTATTAACGGTCACTTCTCCGGGTTTCGAGCCCCTTTTCGTCATCCACCCCACGCCTTTATCAAAGTGTGATAAATTTTCTCAGACCCGGAGATATAATGGAAATGCTAGATTCACGTTTTGCTTTTCGGATACTTATGTAAAAACACTAACTTTTCAGGAGAAGCAAGCGACAGTGGTAAGATCTCCGGACCCCGGAGTTATGGTTTTGTTTTGATAAATACGTTCTGACGGTCACTTTGTCTCGCTGGTCCAGACTTTATTTTACAGCCATGTCTGAAGCATCCGCATCATCACCTCCCAGAAGTCCGGAGTTGCCATCCATGGCCGAGACAAGGGCAGCATCAAAGTCTAAGATAGAGAAAGCTCTGGCTAAGCTCCTCCTCACCATGAAGTATATGTAGGGTGAGGAGATTGTGAGCTCAAAGATTGAGTCCAAGATAAAGATGATGACCGACACCAACGTTGGTACTTGGGCAGAAATGCAGGCTCTAGTAAAAATCATGCATATACAGCGACAAGCTGGAGATTCACTCACTACGAACATAGGAGGTTCCAGTATTCTCAAGGCGGCTTGTTTCCCATACGCCGTGCAATCTCCGGAGCTCGTGCTAACTCTGGAGGCCCACTATAACTCCTCCGTCTGGGCCGTCATGTTAGCAGCAGCAGAAGCATCGGGATTCCCCACTCCGCTGGTGTCCCTGGACCCAGCCACTTTCCAAATTGGCTTGGGTATCCCACAATTTGATCAGGCTGCAGTAGTTACAAGGGCGGATGCCCTGAAAGAATTCACCGGGCTGGAGGAGGCCTCCCGGTTATACATCAACACCAACTGGCTCAAAGTCCCGAAGAGGGACTACAAAAGAATGAAGATTGACATCCCCCGCTCAGAATTCAAGGAGAGCATCCATATGGGGATAATTGCATTGGCGCGAGTATTTGGGCTGCCCTCGGCCCAGGAATTTTCAATGTGGATGTACTACTTCCTTTTTGCCATGTCCACCAAGGGGCAATCTTTCGACTGGGCCACCATTATTTCCAACCATGTCGACTCCCAACTTCGGCAGCTGGGCAAGGATAAGAAGTTCTATATGACTTCTTACATTTTTTGGGCCCTAGCCCATCAGAGGCCCCACTCCAATGGCCTGCTCACAGATGGCATCCTCAGATTTGGTCTGGGACAAAAAGCACCGTGGGACCATTTCCCACAGATTCAATGGGAAGCCAGCTTCCCCAGTTACTGCCGGGTAAAGGATTGTTTCGTCTACCACCACCTGCTGACGCCCACCCGGGATGCCGGATACCGCCTATCCAAAGAGGCGATGAAGTTGGTTAGTAGTTATGGGCACTACTACATTCAGTTCCAGCAGCATACCTACATCAAGGTTGTCGGCTTCTCCGGGAAACCCTACTTGTTGCCCAGACACTGCGGGGACAAGATCGTGCTGCTGGAGTATTACAGACAGATGACAGAGCTACATGCTTTCCTGGGCCTCAAGAAGGTCACCACTGTCTTGTTCCCAATCTCTTGTGGGAACTATACCTGCAGTCTGGCCGCCGCGAAGGAGGCAGACCATGAGCTTAGAAGTTACAATTTGCAGGAGTTCGATCTGGCGCGGAAGAACTTTGATCCGCATGGCCGGATTGCGATAGCACTACCTCAGGCCTCAGAGCCCCACCAAGCACACATGGAGGACTTCTGGGCAAATCGCCAGGATGATATGGATGTGCGTAGCCGGCATTACGATAGGATGACGGCTGGAATGATGCAGGAGCTAAGGCTCCGGAGATTCCCAGAGGGTTTCTCTGACACCACCCCCACCACAGATCCCTAGTACAAGAAAAAGGGGATTGATAAGTTAGCGCTGCCTGCAATAGATTGGGCCGCCCAAGAAGATCATACCATTGAGGACTTCACTTGGGCAGTTGTCGAGAGGAGTCATCTTTATTTCAAGCGGGTGTGCCCTGGGAGTGCGCGGCTTGGTCCCCGACAACCACAAAGAGCAGCTTCACCGCCGCTATTGAGATCAGCTTCGGGGGCCGGGACATCTTCATCAGTTGGGACTCCTGTACAAGGCGCAGACAAAGGAAGGGGGATAGCCGTCACCCCCTCCGCGCAGCAGATTCCCATACCAGAGTAGCTTCAGCAGAGCATAGCAGCCTCCCAGCAAATGAGGGAGCAATTATTGACGAAGCTGGCAACTCCCCCGCTCTTGTCCGGACCAATTCGTCCTCCTTCCTCCCCTTCACTGGCCGCCTTAATGGAAATGACTACGGGGGTGGATCCCCTGGAGGCAGCAGTAATAGCAGATACGGGACCACCGTTAATCACCTGGAGGAGCAGAAGGAAGCCCGTCCAACAGCCGAAGGCAGAACCAGTGCCCGGGGTTTCCTTTCCAGAAGTAGAGATCCGCTCTTCTGATTCTCTGGAACCGGCGAGAGAGGCAGAACAAATAGAGGACCCAGCCAGTCCCCCTCCAGAAGAGGATTTCAATTTATTTGCAACCGATGAGTTCGGGAACTTGCAGGGGGGCGACATGCAGGAGGGGACGGAAGTCCCGCAGAAAGAACAAGAGGCTGTGGATCTCTGGAATTTAGAGGAAGAAGCTGCAGAACAAGAAGAGCAGAAAAAAGAAGAGCCAAGACTAGAGGTTGTCTCCGAGGCTCCAACAACACAAGGTCCCAGTGTGGGCCAACAAGAAGCTAAACAAATGGCATCTGCTGGGGAACCCGGACCCGGACCTTCGGGAACAACCGTCACCCCAGCCACCGTGTTCCAAGGGCCACTCCCGGGGGCGACCTTCAGGCACATAATAACAGTGGCCCAAACATTGAATCTTGGCTAGATATCTCCCTTATTGCCCAAAGAAATACCCATGATAGAAGAAACCCAGTCGGGGGCAGAAAATGTAGAGGGAGAAGAGCAACTCAAAAAGATAGACCTTGAGGAGGCCGACAAGGGTCCAGACTCACCGATAGATCTCACGGACCAGGCCGAGGATATAGAAATTGAAGATGATGCTAAAGAAGTGCTGGCGGAAAAGGAGAAGGAAGCGCCAGTAGGAGAGGCAGGGGAGATGTTTGTTGAAAATGAGAAACCACCACCGGACACTGGGAGAGCATCAGAAGAACAGACTCTGGTAGGAAGGCCACCTCTCCCACCTCCATGGCTGGTGGAAAGCAAGAAGAGAAAAGCCCCATCTACTCCAACATCCCCTATCTCTCTGGCCGAAATGATGGCCTTAGCTCAGGTCCCGCCAAAGACAAAGAAGGCCCGGACAGTTCATACCCTTCGAACTGGGTCGGGCGGAGAAACAGTTGCGGTAGTAGCAACACCTCCCCCAAATGCCGATGAAGCGACTGCAGACCCCGCAGACTATAACATCACAGAGGTACACTTGGGAAAAAGAGGAAAGCAGGGTGAAGTGAACCTGCTAAAAGAAGCAGCAAGGGCGGTGGAGGCCCGATATGAAAAGGAAGCCCAGAGGCTCAAAGCAGAAAAGGAAAAGAATGCCAACCTTCTCGGGTTGTTTTACGAGCTGGCCAGACCCATCAGCGCCGTCCCTCCGCAGGCCTCCACCTCTGAATAATTATCGTAGAGCGACATAGACTCCCTGCGGGTAATGAAGAAGAAAGCCCAGGCAGTTGACAAATGGGCCAATCTGCAAATAGGAAACATCCGGTGTTTCCTCGTATCTACTCTCCCAGATCTATATACAGCCAGACAGGTTATCCACCAGGCAGAAGCATTAATTGAACAATGGGAGAGTGATACTGAAAATTGCCAGGCGTGGAAGGTAGGACTCGAAGAGCTCCTCGCTCTGGGAGAAGACATGGTCTCCAAATCTGGAATTCTGGGTGAAGAACCATTTGATTTCGTAAGAACTCAGCACTCCAGACTGGGCCTCACATTGGAGGTAACCAAGCAACTGGTAGATTCCTTACAGGAGAAGGTAAACAAAGTGAAATATTCTTTCAATTTATGTAAATCTTTTGTAATAAAGGCTTCCGGGATAGATCCCTTCAGCGCAAATACCTTTACTCCCGAGGAGTCAGTTCTGGGAGGTTTTGACGAAATGGTGGCTTCCCGGTATCGGTCTCCGGAGGGAATGGATAGGACCAAGATGGTCAAGTTGACCAAGGTAGTGCTTAGAGGCCACGACGCCGCAAGGATGGCGGATGAGTTTAAAAGTGATGTTCCGGAACTGGGGGAACAAGTTGAAGTGGCCAGATTCAAAAGGGAAAGTGTAAAGAAGATTGACGAGGATGGCATTTCCCGCCTCCTTCGGGCCTTCGGCGATAATAAACAGCCTTGAACTTCTCCGGAGTCTGGAGAAATTCGAACATCCAGTATTCTTTATTCTTTTGGAACCCAAGTTCCCGGATCCCGGAGTTCCGAATCCACAATTTTGTATTCTTTAAAGTGGTCTGTGTCCCGGTCCCCGAGGCCGACCGGTCACTTTCAAGGGCGGTTAATTAAGACTATCAGAAGTAGTTGAGCACATCAAGAGGCATTGGCTTGGCCGTTGGTTTCTGACAAGGTGATTTTCTCGAGGCGCCGTTTAAAGGAGCACCTTGTGCATTGGAGACAGGACGCCGCATTTCCCATTTATGAGGCATGTAGCCTCGATTTCAGAAAGACCACTTTCTTCTTTCTTCTCTCTGGTTCTCTTCTCGAGGCTGATTCTTCTGATGTATCTCCTTATCTTCTTCCTCTGACCTGGCAGACCTATTCCGTCCCCAGGTCTTTTGTAGGGTGGCGCAGGTAGTACTGACCCCCAAATATTGTATTTTATTCAGGTGCATTAAGTTAGGGTTAGGGTTAGAGAGTTGTATAAATAGACAAATCGGCCCATTTCCAAGGGTCGGCAAAATTGATGATTTTGTTGTCCATATCAATACCAAAAGCGATTTCTGAATTCAAGTTGCAGAGCTCAATGCTCTATTGTTCTGTTTAGTAGTTAGATGCTCCCTTGGAGTCACCATTGTATCATGCACCAGTGCTTGCTGGATTGAACATTAATGAAGAAGGAAGGATTCATGACGATGCTGTTGTTATCATCTCTGCTTCTGAGTTAATGGTATTTCATGTTCTAATGTTCTACATGTCCTTTACTCTGACTGTGTTAAAGTAGATTAACGACCTCTTTACCCCGCTACTGATAAAATGCTAACTGATGGTTACGTATTTCTTCGGTATTTAGTGTAGTCTCTCAGAGTATTGTTGATGTTTCGGACTTTTCAACATGACTATAGTTAGATGAATGCTCCTAACCCTGCAGGATCTTTTTCCGTTTATTTGTGAAGCGAAATACCCCGGGAAACCTTTACCATATTGAATCTTTGGGAGAACGAGCTGAAGATAACCAGCTATCCCCCTTGAAAATAGTCACCTCTCCCAACCGAGCCCCGCACCGTCGTGACCCGACACCCAGGTGCTTGGAGGCCCGGAGGATTTTATCTCCCCCGGACAACCTTTACAGGCGGAGTTGGCCGATCTCTCCAGAGTCCGGTGACAACTTATGACTGTTGGCGGACTCGGTCCACAAAACCCCGTCAACAGAAACTGGTGCTAGAAGGAGGGCATGAGCTCGTCCCCCTCTCAAGATTCTGATTTTACACCTCCTGAAGGTTCCGCGAGTCATAGTTTTAGAGGACAAGCCTTTTGTGGGATTGGGTCCTTTTCCCCAGCTAAATTTGAAAGAATCCTTAGATCTACCCCCAATCCTAGAAGGTTTTTCGAACTCGAGCCCCCTTCTCAAAAGAAAAGGACGTCGAAAGTCCTACCAGCCACTGTCGTCTGGGGGTCCTCCATACCCCTGAATACCCAGACTCCCCAGACCCTCCCGGGGACCAGTACTCAAGTTACCCAACACGTAGTTCCCCCGATGGCTGTCTACTTTGGAAATGTCGGGTCCCCAATGGGCACTTTTCCGGGCGCAATTAACGATTTACCCTCCCACCCGGAGAAGATTTGCCCGCGATATGAGCATTTAGGCCCACGGACCGCAGAAGAACATTTGCAGGCATACAAAGATGCCATGAACCGACATCGGATCCAACATGAAGATGTTGTGACCCACATGTTTCCTTTGTCCCTAGGACAAAGTGAGTTGAACTGGTACCTGAACCTTCCCGCCAACTCCATCAACACTTGGAAGGATATGGAGGACGCCTTTTTGGCCGCCTTTCACGTACATGTGGACCCAGCCTGGTCCCATAGCCAGTTCATCTCCATCAGAAAGGAACCCAACGAGCCTCTAGCGACATTCAACCATAGGTTCCAGCATGCCTTGAAGAGGTGCACAGGCCCCTTTGTCCCATCGCCCGACGTAACCATACAAACATACCTTAACGCGATGGATCCTTTCGTTGCCACTCTCCTTTGGAGAACAACCGCCCCGGGTGACCGAGACACTCTGGCAAAAGTCTACAACCTGGCCTTGGAGTTATCTCGTGGCCTCAACAAATCCCCGGGCGGGATTGGCCAGAACACACCTTTTAGCATGATCCCTGGCGGAACCACTTTCGCCGGGGGTTATAATCCCAATTTGGCTATGGGTGCACCTTCAATGGCAGTAAACCTTCCCCCACCGGTGATAGACCAGCAGGCGCGGTATGTTTACCCCTCCCAGGCCCAAATAGCACCGGGCCCGGAATTTTTCCCGTGGAACCAACCGCAGCAAATACAACAAGCTCAGACGCAACCATCCGGAGTGCCTTTCTTTCAGTCGTCTGCGGCCGGAGGATTGCCGCCCTCGACTCTGGTTAATCCTGCTGCTTTCCTAGGAAACCAACAACTGTCACAACCGTTACACTGTGACGCCAACACTCAATTGACTGCGGAGGTTGAGTCCCTCCGGCGAATGCTGTCCACCCTGACCATGGACATGGGTCAGCTGAAGGCGGGATCCTACACGCCTCAAAACTCAAATTCCCAGAGGGGAAATATCTTCCCCGGCCAGTGAAACAACAATCCCGGAGGAAGGAACTTCAATAACGGGCTTAGGCCCAACCAACAACAATGGAATAACAATGCTAACACCGGAGGCCCGCCTCCAAACCAAAACACCAACTAAAATGGTGCTGGACCATCCCACTTTACGCCAGCCGCAGACTTCCAGCCCATGACTAACTGGTGTAGGCTGCACAATACAGGTTCACACAATGAAGTGAATTGTGCCACTTTGGAAAAGGTCATAATGATCTCCCAGCTGGACAGGCAGCAATCGCATGACACCGCTCCTCCAGAGCCCCCTATCCAAGAGCCAACCCATAGTGCCTTCACCTGTGATACCATTTTCTTCGGTACTTCTGGAGAAGATGAGGAAGATTCTGAATTGCAGGGATTCTTTGATGAATCCATTCCGCCTTTTGAGGCCAACGCTTTTACCAACCCACGGCCTCCATACAACACCCGGAGCTAGGTGGGTAAAGGACCAGTCAACACGCCTGTATCCCCTACTAAAGATACCCCTCCTCCCCGGAGCAATGCTACTGATCGACCCATCCCTCCAAAAGGTCCTAGCTCTAATCAAGCAAAAGATCTCGTGGAAGAAAATCACCGGTTCCCGGGGGGAAGATTCGATATTACAAAGGCGTTAGAACAGACTACCACCTCCATGACCTTGATGGAGGTTTTGTTAAATTGTCCTGAGCAGAAGAAGTCTCTTCTGAAACTCTTAGGAAACCCGGAGGCTGTCAGTCGCCCACCCAAGACCGTCTCTTTCGAGGATGCCAACGCGGCTGTCTTCCGGGGAAATAATGAAGATCCTCCCTTCTTGCTAGGCCTGAACATTTATGGCAAGAATATACATAACTGCCTAGTGGATTCAGGAGCTTCGGGTAACATCATGCCCTTATCTATCTGTCAGAAGCTCGGACTCCACCCCACCCTGTCTAATGGCACGGTAATCCAATTGGATAAAACTACTGTAAAAATGGTGGGGGAACTGAAGAACGTTCGGATACACCTTATCCAGGACCCCAGGATAGCCAGCATTATTGACATTCAAGTGGTGGACATCCCAGAAACTTACGGGATGTTGCTTAGTCGGAATTGGTCCAAGTCCTTGAACGGATACTTTTCGACCGACTTCACCCACTTGTGGCTCCCGTGGGAAGGAGAATCTAATCAGATCCGAGTTGAAAGTGAGCCCCGGATGAAACAGGCCCTTACCGAGGTCGAAAAGGAAAATGAGGTCCTTTTTTCTGAGGTTTCTCCGGGGGTATACCGCCCCCTTGAAATTTTAACATTTTATCTCATCCCTGGAGAGGACCCCATCATGCTACAAAGAGCACAATACTTCGAAGAGAACCTGAGGGTCAAAGCCAACTCTCAGGGTCCCGCAGCGACTCTTGCCACACTCCTATCCAGCACATGGTGCCGAGTGCATTACCAAAAACATCCAGAACATGAGTGTGAACCTTGCTTATCCATCGCTAACCAGCAACTTGATATCCTCCGGAGTAAACACACAACTGATTTCCCGGAACCCAGTATCTCTACGGGATGCGCCCTTTCGGTGTCATCCCTCCGGGAACTGCAAACCGAAGCGCCTCCAGGGATAAATTCCACTTTCGCGCTGGTAGTCCGGGAAAATATTCCCCAGTCCCTCATCAACAAACCAAAGAAAACCCCCCTTTCCCAGCCCCCGATTACAAACAATGATTTATGGACCCTTAAATTCGACGGGTCCCGATCCAAACAAGGCTGTGGGGCTGGGGTAGAACTAATCAACCCGCGAGGGAAATCCTTCCTCGCTTCCTAGAGGTTGCAGTTTAACTGCACGAACAACGTTATGGAGTACGAGGCTTTGGTCCTCGGATTCCTGTTTGCACTAAGGAAAGGTATCACCCGCCTCTGGGCTCTGGGTGATTCAGAGTTGGTTGTTAAACAGGTCCAGAGTCAATATACGTGTCATGACAAAAGACTGGCGGCTTACCGCAACTGGGCTTGGAGCCTTATTGAATATTTTGATGCCTTCGGCATTGACCTTATCCCTCGGCGATGGAATTACGTCCCAGACGCCCTAGCCATTTCTGCCAGTACACTTGAGCCGATGGCCGGCTCACAACTCCAGAAATTTTCAGTTGAAATGGTCCCTACCCCCTCCATTCCAGATAATGTCACCCATTTTTAGGTTTTTGAGGACGATCAGCATATCCTAGCCTTTATGGCTAACGTTGGTGTCTTCGAGGATCAGATTGTGGAAGAACGAGACCATGATGACACTGAGCAGGGTGGTGAAGACGATGGGATTATGGATTTGCCCACCAACACTATCCCCAAGGGGATGGTTGCACTAGAACAAATCTTTAATTCAGACCCTCGGGCCCGTGAGAAGATATCCTCCTCCCCCGAGGGAGGAAAATTCGAAAAAGTTAACATCGGCTAGCCCGGTGAAGAAAAGATTATCCACATAGGCACCTCCTGCTCCCCTGAGGAAAAGGAGAAGATTCTCATAGTTCTCCGAGAATATATTGATGTGATTGCTTGGGGATATGAAGATTTAAAGACGTATGACACTTCCATCATGACTCATACCATCCCCCTGAAGCTAGACGCTAAGCCCTTCCGACAAAAGCAAAGACCGGTTAACCCCCTGATAGAACCTTTGATTCATCAAGAGGTTGAAAAATTGTTATCAGCTCGGATCATCTTTCCAATCTGACACACTACATGGGTTGCCAACCTGGTCCCAGTCAGGAAGAAAAATGGCGAGATCCGCCTTTGCATGGATTTCTGAAATTTAAACAAGGCCTCTAAAAAAGATAATCACCCTCTCCCCTCGTTAGATGAGGTGTTGCAGATAGTGAATGGATCTTAGATGATGTCTTTCTTAGACGGTTATTCTGGCTATAACCAGGTCATGGTCAAATACGAGGACAGAGAGAAAACAGCCTTTACCACCAAATGGGGAACGTTTGCGTACAGGAGAATGCCCTTCGGCTTAATCAACGCCAGGGCTACATTTCAAAAGGCCATGGACATCGCATTCGAGAGCCTTGTAAATCGATGCATAATCATCTACATGGATGATTTAACTGTATTCTCCCGGGACAGGCGTGATCATGCCGCCCACCTCGCTCATATCTGCGAGAGATGTCGCCGGTACGGAATATCCCTCAACCCCAAGAAATGCATATTCGGGGTCACTGAAGGGAAGCTGCTAGGGCATATCATCTCTGAGAAGGGCATATCCATCGACCCCGATAGAGTCGAAGCATTGTTGAACTTACAGATGCCTGGTAGCAAGAAAGAAATGCGATCCTTCTTCGGAAAAATCAACTTTGTACGTCGATTCATCACAGGATTCGCAGAGATCGTCAAGCCACTCAACGAAATGATGAAAAAGGATACTAAAATTGAGTGGAGTCTAGAGGCAAAGCGGGCATTTGCCCAGATAAAACAGACCATAACGGAAGCACCTGTCCTGGCCAGTCCGGACTACTCCTTGCCATTTTACATCTACTCGTTTGCCTCGCCGCATTCTGCCACGGCCGTATTAACTCAAAAGGTCGAGGGGGAAGAACGACCAATTGCTTTCATGAGCTCCCCCTTCAAGAACGCCGAAGTCTGGTATTCGCCATTGGAAAAATAGGCCTTTTCTCTCGTTCGCGCCGTGAAAAAGTTCTGGCACTACATTCTCCGGAGCAAAGTGCATGCTATTATCCCGGACCAGGCTGTTAAGTCCTTGCTGATGCAGAGTGAATTGGGTGAGAGACGGGGGATATGGATGGCCATCCTCCAGGAATATGATAGGATTAATCATCAAGGTGCTGGAAAAAAATAGAGGGAACATGGGCATGCCATGCCAATCTCAGTCTAGCACCAACATTGATTCAACAAACATTTCCTCAAAACATTGCCAAGTTGGACTCCATCAGTTCACTTCAAACACCCTCTTTCCAAAATCTCCCTTGGGATGTCATTGAATGCCCACAAATTTATCAACTTCACTTTTAAATCCTCCATGCTCAATTCCAGAAATTTAAAAAAAATTAGGGGGTCCCCAAGAATTGGGGCGATGTGTTAAAGACTTCACAACATCTGGTGACTCCACTAGTGAAATGTTCCTGAACATTTCAAGAATAGAATGACTTAGAAAAAGAAATCTCAAAGTGGCTCACTCAAAAATCTACTTAAGGACAAGCACTCAACGAGGGAAGAACTTCCAAGTTGATCCTAAGCTCTCTGACCATAATTTACTCACGTGTGTGCAAAATGATTTATTCCCCGCTCAACAAGAAATTGGTAATTTATCAAATCCAATAAACTTAGCTATTATAATATCCTTACCTCAAAAGCATCCTGGATAGAGCCCCGCTGCCAGTCAGGCATCTATAGCCCCGATGGAGTTATCACTGTGGCACCACAATCACGATTCTACCTTTAGTGACTACTTAGTAGCACCGGTAGAGATGACTGCACGCCCTCAGAGCCAATTTTCAATTTTCTTTTTCATTTTGATAATGCCTTTTGCATTGATTTTTGCTTTTCTTTTTATTTCTTTTGATATTTCTTTTCTAGCACTTTTCACATCTTTTGTTTGGCTTGCAGGCAATGAATCCAGTGGAGGGTTTGGAAGACCACAGTGGCGCTGAGGTAGGTGTAAATTTTTTCGCTAAGTCTAGCTTCACTTCACAACACCAAGATCTCAGAGCAATTAAGTGTGAGTATAATGTTGTAACCATGTCAAAGATAACTTAAGAACCTCTGTCGAGTTGGACCCACATTTAGTACAAGTCCTACCATAGATCAACGGTTAAGCACAATCTAAAATCCCTAGACCTTGTCAAATGTATTCAAGAAATGAGCAAGATAGACTCCTGTTTCAACACACCAAAATGTAAAATCTACACACCTCACCCACAAGTGATAACCCGGACCCCCTATGAGACCACAAAATTTTAAAACCAAAAGTGCTTCGACTGACTGAGGGAAGCTAAAAGATTCCAAGCTAACGGGCTTGGTGCAAATTAAACTCAAGCTCCCTCAAACACATAAAATAACCAACTAAAAGCAAACTACTCTACCAACTGAAAGAAATCTAAACTAAACCAAACACAAAAGCAAACTAAACTACCCCTTGGGCCAAATGGTCCAAGACAAACTCTACTCTACGAACGGAAAGAAAACTAAACTACTAACCGAAAGCAAACTACACTAATATGTACAAAGGAGGCCCCGGACGGAGTCTTAGGCCTAGAAATAATGCTTGAGGAACTGCCCATTGACAGGCAATGGGACTTCTCCACCAGTGAGTGTTTTAAGTTTAAATGCATTATCTCCGATGATTTCAGCAATCTAAAAAGGACCTTTCCAAAGTTTGTCAAATTTATCGTGTTGTCCTTTCTTTTCATGGGCTTTGTCCCAATATAAGACCAAATAAGAAATCCTGAAGGCCTTGTTCTGTGCTTTTCTGTCAAACCAACGTTTTACTACCCCTTGATGTTTAGCAAATTTTTCTAGGGATTCATCTCTTCTCTCATCTAACTGCATTAGTTGAGCCAACCGAACTTGGACTCGATCTTCATTCTCATCATAATAGTCTTGTATGAAATTCAAAGTTGGGATTTTCAATTGAATGGGAAACACAGGGTCCTGGCCATAAACTAGATGGTAAGGATTAATTCCTATAGATTCCTTGACTCTCGTCCTATCTTCCCACAAAGTGTATCTCAATTGGGTGTGCCAATCCCTTGGGTTCCTATCTAAAAGTTTTCTGATCACAGTCAAAAGGTTCTTGTTTGTAGATTCAGCTAGGCCATTTCCCTGAGGATAGTTGTTAGAATTGATGAACATCAATACAACCAAGATCACCTGCATGCAAAGACTATTACGAGACAGAAGCAAAAGACAGAAGATAGAAGGATCTATGGCGGTCGATAGGCCAGAGACTGCAAATCCATTGTGACAGAAATAATTTTCTATTAACACAATAATGATTACAAAATGATCTCCTTCTAGAAATACAAAGAGGTGATTCCTTATAAAGGAATACCGAAACCCTAAAAGGGAAACTACAAGAAATAGAAACTGCCTAAGGTTAGCTGAAGCAAACTAGAGTGAATAGGAAAGTTACTAATTAGATCATAATGATTTAAATTAGTAACCTGATAGACTATTACTCTAACACCCCCCCTTAAGATAAGCTTAGGGAGAAGCCAAACCTAGGAAATTACTGTAGAAAGAAGGAAAGATGGGTCCCGGCAACTAGGCTTGATCAGGTACCCAAAACATAAAGCGAAAAGATGTCCCAGAGAAAGGAACAAGAAGAGAGCAAGAAGCATCTCTGAAGCATGTCTGAAAACTCTGTCAGAAGATACTGCTGGAACTCCCACTGAAGTGCATGATCAGGTAGAGAAGACAAGTGTCTGAAGAGCTGATCAATCAAACCAGGAAGCAATAGAACCAACAGGTGGACCCCCCCCATAATGCTGAACTGGGAGAGGTGACAGGAACACTGAAATGCAGTACCAGAAACAGCTGTAGAAGAAGAATCAGGAACACCAACAGTGCAACAGAAGTACACACACAGGATAAAGGGCGGTGTCATAGACACAGACTACATGGGCTAATGTCATAGAAGGTACGCTCACTTGACAAAAGTGGATGCGCCTATAGTGGTAAATGCATCATAATCCCCCCATGGCACTTTATAACACAGTGCGGGTACAAAAATTGAACCAGGTGTGCAAGATCCCAAAAAAGAAGAAGAAGGCACTTTATCTCAGTGCGTTTACAGAACAAAGATACATCAGAAAGAGCATGCAAGCTCAGAAGTTAGAAAGAAGAGTGAACTATGAACTCAGAGGAAGAGATCCCCGGACCTATAGAACCAAGCACACCACCAGAGGGCATAAACTGCAAAACTCAGAGGAGTGAAAATCTAGAGCAGAATCTGGAAGAAATACCTCTGCCACTAAATAGTACACAGAATCAGATTTCTGACAATATCTCATTTTCCAAAAAAGGAGTCCGGATGAGCCAGATATGACTCCCGGAAGGCAAAACAAGACATCAGACTTCAACAGAAAAAATCACTATTGAAATGGTGGAACCAAAACCTCTAACCTCTACCATCGGAAATTTCTCGGAAAGAGCTTTCCGACGGTATATGGAAGTCAGAAAAATACCCCCGTATGCTCCCTGTAGAGTGAAAAAAGACAGGTACCCCCAAAATGCCCTAAAAGGCTTACAAATGGCCCCCAGGGGCTAAACAAATTGGGCCCCCGGGTGCATGGCGCGCGCTGGGGGCTTAACCTGAGCCCTCAGTTGGTCATGTGACCCGCCGCTAGGGCAGAGAGCTCGCGGGGGCTATAGAACACGCCGCCGCCGGCGGAGCGGAGGCCGGGCGGGGCAGAAGCCGGGCGGCAGGGGAGCTGAGAATTCAAGCGGCGGGGGCCGCGCTGAGCTTGCACCGTAGACTGCGACCGGAGTGGCGGGCGCGGGGCGCGGCGGGGAGGAGAGCCACCGCGGGTGGCGGTAACGCAGGAGCAACGGGGGCCACGGCGGCGAGGGCCGCAAACAAATGAAGACGGGCGGCGGCGGTGTAAAACCCGGGCGGAGACCGCTGAGGAGGGTGCCCGCAGCCGGAGGAGGTGGTGCGGGGGCGGCCCGGCGGAGCAAGGGTGGCCGCTGGGCGACGCCCTTTTAATAACAAAGTGCTACGTTTTTTTTTAACGCATAAAACACATAAAAATGTGTTTTTTTTTTGAATTTTTTTTTTGAATTTTCTCATCCGTACGGCCCTCGGGAGGGCAAGAA
>MU226777.1:828737-846018 GCA_018584345.1 Thuja plicata | reverse complement strand
CTATCTTGGGACTATCTTCCATTCCCAGATTTACCTTCTCACATTCATCACCCCCTGTGGGTTGATATGGTACTTTGTTGAATTGGTCAATGTCAAATATCCTTTCTAGTTCAATCATTCCCTTTGGAATAGTGTTTGTCTTTAAGTTCATAATCTCCTCTGGATTGACTTCTGCTTCTTCGTCAACTTCTCCATCAATGATTTGTGCTGTGAACACATCTGAATTGGTTGAGAACTTGAGGATATGTCTATCATCTTCGAACACTTGGAAGTTCTTGACATTATCTGGTACCGATGGAACCGATGCTAATTCAACCTTAAATTTCTTCAAGCCTTCCAACTTAATTGGTGCTAATGAGCTTGTAGCTTGCGCGAGGGCATTAGCCACTTGGTTATTTGTCCTATAGCTAAACTTGATATTGAAGGCGTCGAAGTCCTCTATCAGATCCCATACTCTATTTTGATATCTTTTCAATCTCTTGTCATGGCAAGAAAATTTATGCTTCACTTTCTCAGTTACCAAGTATGAATCTCCAAACACATGAAGTATTCTGGCACCCTTCTTTATAGCACACAACAAGCCTAGAATCAAAGCCTCATACTCTGCCATGTTGTTGGTGCATGGAAATTGTAACCTATGTGCTACCAAATATGTTGCCCCTGCTGGGCTGACTAACTCAAATCCGGCCCCAGATCCCTGCTTGGTCTTAGAACCATCAAATCTTAAAGTCCAGACTCCATCTCTTTCAATATGCCCCCTCTGGAAATCCTTGGATTTAACCGATTCATCATTCTTTATCTTCTCCTTATTAGGTGGTGTAATTTGGTTCCTTGTTTCACCCATTATACTACTTTCTATTTCATCCACTTGTGGGACTTCAATCTTCTGTTTTCCATACTGACCTTCACTTTTTAGTGCCCCTGGGACTCTCTTCTCTACCTGTTCTAATGAAACTTTGCACAAGGAGCAAGATAATTCCGAATGGAAAGCGTTGTGGATTCTGCACCAATTGGGCAATAATAAATCTCTCACCGATGTTCTAATACCCAACTCTACACCTTTCTATGCAGTTCTTAACACGTAGTTTCTAAAATTCTTGAACATGTTTTCACCCTCGTCGGACGAAGTGTTGGGGTCCGACTCAACTAGCATCTCCGTGGATTCCTTTGCTTTACTTATGATACTTAGTGTCAAGACTTCTGCCTTCTTTGGTTTATAGATACCCAAGTCTGTTTCTACAAACAAAACTTCATTTGGTTCCCCATTCTTAGTAACTATCAATCTCAACCTTGGGGTACTATCAATTCTGATTTGGTTGGCGAGTCCTCTCCATGGGAGCCACATGTGAGAAAAGTCAGTCGCCATGTAGCCGTTCAACCTCCTAGCCCAATCTCTTCCTAGGATCAAACCATAGGAGTCTGCCACATCTACTACTAAAATATCTACCATGTGTTCCATCCTTGGATCCGAAGCCAACTGCATGTGTATGTTGTGTAGTTCCCCTATCACCGGGACCTCAGTCTTGTCTAGTTGAGTAACCCTCTTGTTTGATCCTAGAGGCATGATTCCCAACTTCCTACAAATAGTCAAAGGCATAACGTTACTTGAAGCTCCTGAATCTATCAGACAATTGTGGAGAAGCTTCCCAAATATCCTTACTAAGAGAAAGAATGGGGCTGGTTCATCTTTCCCTTGATAATATACTATTGGCATCTTGTGTACTTGCTCAGGCTTCACTCCAAAATCTGTTGGTCTAGCTGCTTCTTCTATTTTCACTGTTTCTGTACTTCCTACTGGATATGGACTCCTTGGAGTTGGTTGTGCTACAGGCGTTGATCCTTGAGCCACATAAACTGGTTGAGGCTCTGGCTGTCTATTGAAATCATTGATGTTGCCATATGCAATCTCCTGAGTAGAGTTCCTCGCCTCATCATATGAAACTCCTCGAGATGAATTTGTTGTGTTCCCTCCCGAAACTTCTTGGATCACATGTATTGAATTAGGAGGAGGCCTCCCTGCTGTAGGAGTTGTTTGAGTTGTTGATGTTGCACCTTGAGGGTGAGGCCCTTGTGGTTTGTTATCCTTAAAGCTATTAAGGAGAGTATCCTTAATTTCTGTTACTTTCAACAACTCAAACAAAGGGAGACTGATTTTGATCTTCTTCATCTCCTCTGTCACACTCTGTCCTAGTCTTTTCAAATCATCATTAACCATAGAATTTTTCAGTGTCCTTACTCGGTTTGCTTCTTACGTTGTCACGGTATTTTGTGATCCTTGAGCACCTTGACTACTTTGTTGTGTGCTCTGCTGGGAACTCTGTTGTCCATTATTGTTGTTGTGGCTACCCTGTCTATATTTAGGTGCATCCGTTGGGGGATTCGGTACATTACTGGAATTGGGATGTGGAGGTGTATTATAGTTATTCAGAGGCATGGAGGATGTAAAGGGTCCATCATTCCTCTTGCCATTATTATTCCTTTGGTAAAATCTTGCATTGCTTGCCGGCTGTTGGAATATATGGTTCCCACCTGTTCCTTGAACTAGGATAGAGTCATTCAATGGTGGGAAAGAAAAATTTGACCCATTACCATACCCATTTTGATCTATCACTTCATCAACTGGTCCATTTGCCGATTCAGGGGGAAATCTCCCTTGATGTTCCCCATATGCTTCGAATTCTGGTGGAAATGAAATCTGCTCAAAAGTCAAACATTGGTCGTACCTCGTAGATGGAACAATTTCATATCCCGTGACCATGATATCTTCTTGATTAATTGACTCATCTACCACCTTCTGAAATAGGTTAGAAGCTTTCTTGAATTCAGCACATCCTAATTCCGAATGTTGATTAGTCTCATGGAATCTACAATATTGAGACAAGGCAAACTCGGCCAGAAATATCCTCTCCACTGGTCTACTGTCCGTTGGGGCTTGATTATCAAGTGGCAACACCACATTCCCAAATTTTGGGTTGGTGTTCCACATCCTCCTTTGGTTAGGCTGATTGTTGTTTCCTTGGTCCTGGGACTGATTACCACCTTGGTGGTTGTTATTATGATTGTTCTTCTGATATCCGCCACCTTGATTGTTTCTTTGGTAATCTCTGTCTTGATAATTCTTTTGGTATCCCCCATCGTGGTTATTCCTTTGATACCCTCCTTGATAATTTCCACTTTGATAATTATTTCCCTGGTAACCTCCTTGATTGTTCCTTTGGGTAGCCTGGAGATGATTATTTTGATTTCTCAAATAAGTAACCTCGGTAGACAGCTTCTTTACTTGCTCAACTAACTCTTTCATTTCATCCTTTTCTTCTTGTGTTCTCATGGATGTACTTGCTCCTTGCAAATAAACTAGCATTGGTGGTGATGTTTGAGACAACAGAGGTCCTGGATGGACCACCAACTGATTCATGGGTGCCTGGTACGTGAGCTGTGGAACTAGATTGTTCGGATACCGAACACTCGGAGCTTCCAATCCTTGTTGGCCCAATTGCTTTCCTATTTCGATTGCCTTAGCATAAGCTTCATTCAACATTGCAGGGGTAGGATTTTCCATCCTTGTAAACATAGCCATCTGACTATCTAAGGCATTGTAGTATGCTTCCAAATAACCCGCCTCCTGAATTGTATAAGGGGCATGTAATCTTGTATAAGCCTTGTGGAAACAATTGTTAAATGAACTTATTGACTCCTTATCATGTCTCCTGATGTCCACAAACATCCTATGTAGTTCCAATGGTGTGGTGGGCATGCCAAACTTTCCTATAAATGCTTCCCTGAGTTGAAGCCATCCTGTTATAGATGACACTGGTAGGTTGACAAACCAATAATAGGGCTCTTCTTCTAACGAGTAAGGGAAAAGTCTACATGCCACATCCTCATGTTGAATCCTTCTGTTGCACAATGCATCTTTGAATACTTTGATATGCTCCTCAACTGTACGGTTGGGGTCATTGACAAAGAACTTGGAGAAAAATCTTGGTGGGTTCTTTGGTAAGTCATGATACTATTGGAATGAGATGGGTGAGGCATTGTTTTGAATCCATGGTGCCTGAGCCATTGCTTCTTGATTGACTAGAGCCTGAACTGGCTGACTCACTGGGGTTTGTACGTTTGAAACTTTTGGAACTTGAGCTGGGCTATTTGAGGGGGTTGCCAAGCCTGCAATATTGGCTACCTAAAGGTTCCTTCCTTTCTTGTGAAACTGAAACTCAACTAGGTCTTCTTCTTGGTGTGGGGTGGACCTTAGCAACCTTTGCTTCCTATCTGATTGTAGTCTTTCAAACCTTTCGGGAGAGAAAGATCCAATTCTTCTATCCAACTTGATTATAGTTCTAACCTATCTGATTTCCTCAGAGATAAATTTCTCTTAATGGTTGTCTTTGAGCTCTTCTATGGGCTTCCCTTTCTCGCTTTATCCTCTCTCTTCATTCTTTTTCAAGTCTTTCTCTAATCACTCCTTCAATCCTTTTTTGTTCTCTTTCAAAGGCAATGCCTACTTGTTCTTCCTCTTCCAACACAATTCTTGCAGCTATATACTGCTCGTCACTTTCCTGGTGATTCTGAATAAATGCTCCCAAATCAGAGATTATGTCATCTTGCCTTGCGTTGAAATCCAAAGCTGGTTGTAACACTGGGTAATTAGCATAAGATGTTAGCACCATCGTGGATCATCTTCTCAATTTGAGCTTTCAGCGTTCCAATCTCTATTGAATTTCTCTATCAATTCTCTGAGCCTTTTCCTTTCTCTTTCAAGTTTTCTTGCAAGTTCCCTTTGACATTTGAATCTCTTATGAATTTCCCTATCAATTTTTTGAGCTTTTTCTTCTTCTTATTCCAACACAAAACTTGTTTGCATATACTCAGGTGCACTTCTTTTAGTTCTCTAGGAAAGTGAATTCAACCCTGAGATGATGTCTTCTTGGTCATTTTCAAATTTGAGGTTCGGTTACAAGATAGGTACGACATTCCTATGCGGAAGCACCATACTTCATCATAGTTGACTGCCAATAGATCCTCCAAGAAACACTGTTAGCCCTCCTTCTAGCACCAAATAATGTTGATGTGATGATGGAGGGTTTGCGTACCATCAACACTATGATTTTCCAAGAATGAATTTCGATTAGCCCTCCTTCTAGCGCCAAATAATGTTGGAGTGACAATGGAGGGTTTGCATACCATCAACACTATGATTTTCCAAGAATGAATTTCATTCAGCCCTCCTTCTAGTGCCAAATAATGTTGATGTGATGATGGAGGTGGAGCTGAGGATAACACTCATGTACTAAGTACTGCCTGGGTCCACTGCCAACTTCACCCATAGCTCAGAGTCCTGGATACTGGAACATGCCAGCAATAATGTAGAACAAATAAGATCCCATGTAGAAAGTCTTTGAATTATGCACCAACCTCAACTGGAGGTCCAAGTTCTCACTGATTATCTGGGCCCAATCGAACATCACACCCTCATTCAAGATCTTCTCAATGAAGTAAAACATCCAAGGCTCGAGCAATCCCGCCTGTGCGATTCCCATCACCTAGCTCAACATCAAAACTAAATCACCATATTCCTCCTTCAAATCTGACCTTGTAAACCTTGGTAACTTGGAGTGCCTCTTCCTAGGCTCCTTTAACCATTCCTCGCATAGGAGAGCCAAATAATGAGCAGTGTTATCGTTGTAGTGCTTAGCTGCCTGGTCTCTTGTCATGGAGATGCTGACTCGGTGGTGGGGTATGTTTAATACCTCCTGGGTATCTTGATCACTCAAATTGACAAGCATCTTCATCTTGGTCCCGCTTCCATAATAAACTGTCTTGGTATGTTGATCATAGTGGGTGGCACACTCGAGAATGAGTTTTGGGCATGGAAGAGTAGGGGGAAAGGCTGCAACCTGCGCAATCCCATTCATGATCATCTTCTTTGCTAACATGGAAGAGCTTTCTCTCATCGCCCTATTCCTCATCTGGATCATGTTGACTAGCCCAAAGTTTGTATCTCCAATTTTCTTCCATTTGGATGGAAAGGCAGTCTTTGGCATCATATCCTTGGTGTCCCTCTTGAATTGGGCCTGCCTCTACGTCTTTGAGGACGTAGGATCCATTTCACTTGACCTACAACATACCACCATCACTCATAAAACATCTAATATCGAGAAAATCTCCCCCAAGTCTGATCTATATAATCAAATTTAACTTTCCAGAATTTTGGAAATGAAGAATTTTGATTAAATTTCTAGATTTTAAGCATTAAAACTCTGATTTTATGTCAAAAAATGAATAAATCTTAAGTTATTTCCAGAAATTTAGTCATGGAATATAGCTAGAAATGCTTAGTGTATGCTCTTTCATTATTACACAGCTCAAAATCTGAGAGATGAAACCAAAATACTTACCTTCCAAGCTGAGAGAAGACACCCCTTAATCAACAAATCACAAAATTTTCAACAATTAATCAACTCTCAGAATTCTAGAAATGGCCTTGAGCTTGCAAGTTGGGAGAAATCTGGAAAAATCTTCCTTAGAAATCAAAAATCTGGAAGTGGATCTGCTGCTGGAGTAAATTCGCAATTCACTTTGTGTTTGAAATGAGGTTAAAATTCTCTTTACTTATATTCTTTTTCAAAATTGCCCAAGGGGGCCGACTTGCACTCCTAACAATGCATAACATTTAATTCTTTTATCCCAAAAAGGAGGGATGACATGCATTTAAATTTAATTGTTTTTAATGCCAAAGAAGTGGCCAACTTGTGTGAAGGAGGAGTATATAGAAGGGTGGTAGAAATGTCCATGGGTATGGACATTTCCACCCAAGGGAAGAATTCCCTTAGGGGAAGTCATCTCCCACCACTCCTTAAGCAACATTTCAAATCTCTTCACTCCCCACCTTCAGCAACACTTGGAACTTCTCTTTACACCTTCATCAACACCACAACAACACTTGGAACTTCTCTTTAAACCTTCACCACATAGCGAAGAACTCAGTTTGGGGGGACCTCCATGGCTGGGCAGAAATCCAAGGTGGGATGGACACAAAAAATATCAGAATTTGTCAACACATAACATCCAAAGTCCACCCCTCTTTGCAAACATAACATGCCATAGTTTTCAACATCACCTAGTAAAGTCTCAGCTGGACGAAAAGTTTGAGTTTCAAGACATGGTGGGATTTAGAAGCATGATGGACATGATGTCAAAGGGGCTGGCAGAATTCACCAGCACCTTGGACATGGTCACAGGTCCATCAACTTTCACTTAGAAAGCTCATCCCTCCAATCTCCTCCTAACACCTCACAAACTTCCCACATTCCACTACTTAGCAAAAGGGCCATGTTTGGGAGCCCATAGGGCCTGGCGGGATTTTAAGGCATGATGGATAGGGTGTCCAAGGTGGTGGCAGAATCTGCCATCACCTTGGACAGGGCCATCATGATCATGAAAAAATAGTGCATAATTTTATAAGTATTTCACTCTCCTTTGCAACTTCTTTGCTTTCAAATTCAACATCAAAACATACTCATACTTTGGCAATCCATCAAACACCTTTCAATCAAACTTCAACTCCAAAATCAGTCCAAGCTAGAGGGTGGCGGAAATCAGAGGTACCATGGACAGGGTATGAAATCAGAATTTTAGATTTGCAAAACATTTCCAAGTTCTTGTCTCCATGGCATCACAAACATTTCCAACATCAACCCATCCACCAAATGGAAGGGAGTTTGATCTCTTGTAGCATGGAAGAAATCAGGAGGGAGATGGACAGGGTGTCCAAGGGGGTGGCAAAATCTGCCATCACCTTGGACATGGTCCATGTTCATCAATCACAAAATAGTTCCCTTCACTTTGTTATCCCTCTAACATCCTTCTAACTCCTTATAGCATCAACCTTGCACTCATATAGGAGGAAAGACAAGCCTCAAGACATGGCGAAAATCAGGGGGGGATGGACAAGGTGTCCAAGGGGGTGGTGGAATCCGCCATCACCTTGGACACGGTCCATGTTGATCATTAAAAAAAATCTAAGTTACCCCTCCAATTTCCTTCTAAACTCCCTCAAACATCATCAAATTCTCTCCAAACCTTATTATCACAGCAAATGCCCAAGTTTGAGGGCCTTTATGGCTAGGCAGGATTCCATGGTGGGATGGAGAGGGTGTCCAAGGGGGTGGAGGATTCCGCCATCTCCTTGGATAGGGTTATCATGCCATGTCCATCGACACAAAACACTAGAATCAACCCTTCATTGCCAAGCTTGTTCCAATCCAACTTTGAACACATTCACTTCATTCCATTGATTTACCTCTATGTTTCCTTGACTCCAAGTTGGGGAAGGATCAGTCATCAAGGTGCTGGTAGAAAATAGAGGGAGGATGGGCATGCCATGGCAATCTCAGTCCAGCACCAACATTGATTCAACAAACATTTCCTCAAAACATTGCCAAGTTGGACTCCATCAGTTCACTTCAAACACCCTCTTTCCAAAATCTCCCTTGGGATGTCATTGAATGCCCAAAAATTTATCAACTTCACTTTTAAATCCTTCAAGCTCAATTCTAGAATCCAAAAAAAATCAGGGGGTCCCCAAGAATTGGGGCGATGTGTGAAAGACTTCACAACAAGTTCTCCTCCAAATCTCTCTACAGGAGTTAGAACCTGTAGAGAAATACGTAATGAGGTCAATTTAGCATTGATGTGTTGAATTAAGAATAGTGTTGAACTAGATACTATATGTGAGGCTCTTAGACAACCCCATTAGAAGCATGCCAGGGATGTTGAGTAGGTGTCTCTAGTCAACAATCATACATGGAAACATGTTGATCTGCTAGCTAGAAAGAGACCCATAGGCCCTGCAAGTGGGTTTTCATAACTAAATATAAGGAAGATGGATCTATTGAAAAGTATAAGGCACATCTTGTTTCAAAGGGATATGCTTGAAATGAAGGAATAGATTTTGAAGAAACCTTTGCCCCTACTTCAAAGCTCAAAACCATCAGAATTGTGTGTGCTCTAGCTGCGCAAAAAGGATGGAAGCTTCACCAGATGGATGTCAAGAGTTCTTTCTTGAATGGTAATCTTACAGAGGAATTCTACATGATCCAACCTAAAGGTTTCATTGATCAACACAATCCTCTTAAGGTATGCGACTTAATAAAGTCATTATATGGGCTTAAAGAAGCACCTCAGGCCTGGTACATTAAAATAGATGGTCACCTTTTGCAACATGGTTTTATTCGTAGCCCTTCTGATCCTAATTTATATATCAAAAAGGTTGGAACAAAGATTTTCATACTTGTTTTATATTTAGATGGTCTTATCATTACACGAAGCTCAGAGGATCTCATTGATACTGTCAAACATGATTTGACGCAATCTTTTGATATGATTGATTTATGGCTACTGCATTTTTGTCTTGGCTTAGATTTTTGGCAACACAAGCATCATATTTTTATCTCTCAGATCAAATATGCCAAGACACTCTTGGACAAGTTTGGGATTACTAATTGTAAACCTGTGTCTACTCCAATGGAAGATGGCTTACAACTCTCTAAATTCCAAGATTCTCCTCATTTAGAAGCGACTCTTTATAGACAACTTGTTGGGGGTCTCATTTACCTAACATATACTAGACCATGTTTAAGTTTTGCTGTCAGCTATTTATCCACATTTATTCAGGAACCAAAAAAATGTCTGAGAGGAACCTCCTACTGCAATATGATGAACATGCATGAAATAACAGAAAAATAGAGCAACAGTAGAATTCAGAGTGAATCTATTGATTGGGAGCCACTTTGAGGGGGTAACCTCCTTTGAGCAAGCTGAATAAAATAAATTTTTTGGTACCAACAAAGGCCTCAATACACACTTAAATACTAAGTACAATCTAGAAAATTATTACTACCTATGCATGTGGGATAAAAAAATATACTCACGGGATGAATTACAAAGAATATGTTTTGTGGCATGTCCAAGGTACTCTTCAGTATGGTCTAGAATATAAGCAGAATGATACATTTTTCTTTCAAGGATATGCTGACTCAGACTATGCTAGGTTTTTAGATGATCGAAGATCAACTTCAGGGTTTATCTTTCATCTTGGGTCTAGTCCTATTTCATGGATGAGAAAGATGCAACATGTTGTTTCTCTTTCATCCACCGGAGCTAAATATCAATCTGCACGAGAAGCTGTTCGTGAGGTAATATGGTTACGTCACATTTTAGTAGATATGGGTATCTCAGAAGATCAGCCGCAGTTGTGTTTTGTGACAATCAAGGTGTATTGAAGCTTTTCAAGAATCCTATTTTTCATGAGTGCACCAAACATATTGTGGTTGATTGTCATTACAATCGAGAATAGGTGATTGAACATAATATTCAGCTCCAATTTTGTCCCTCTACTTCACAGGTTGCTTATGTGTTTACTAAGCCTCTTCGAAAAGTGAAGTTTGAACTCTTTAGAGAGTTTATTTGTAAACCTAATATATTAAGGGGGGAATTTTAGCATAATATATCAGTTAGTTTTGGCATTGGTTAGTTAGGTTACTCAGGTTGGTTAATCTATTATCCAACCAACACTTCTTATCTTTGTTTCTATTTATTCGCATCCTTTGTTTAATCAAAGCACTACAATACAATACTAGTTGATCTAATCATTTCATTTATAATCCTGTAAGTCTTTATTGTCTGTGAGGTTTAGTTTATTTTGGTTACTGTTATTGTTGTGGGTGAAGAATTGATGTAAATATGCATTGTGAACTCTTTTCATTTTTTGGGTTAAAAGTATTATTGTGGGCATTTAATTTTGTCTTTATGCTTGCATAAAACAGGCCTAAATTGGTGTGTGGATATCCATATCTGCAACATTTTTCATTAGGTTTATGCTTTTTGGAAGAGGATTTGGCCTAAAATAGGCTTATGTTTGTAGTTTTGGTCTTTGGTTCATGAAACTGGGTTTTTTGAGGGATTTGGGTTCTGTGAATTGGATAGTACAACTTGTTTTTTTGGCAACATTGTGGAAAATGGATTTTTTGTGTCTGTTTTGAAAATTTTGAGAGGAGAGAGAAGCAAAAAGGTTAGAAGACATTTCTCTAATTTTATGGTAATAAACATGGCAGGCTTAACAGGGAGGAGATGGTAGCCATGGTGATGCGGTGAATCCCAAGGTGAAATTCAACATTACTTATTCTATATATCTCCATCATCATACCGAGAAAATATTAAGCTTAAATAGTATACTTCATTTTGATCTATTTAGACATTGTATTTGAAATTACTACAAGATCCGTCTTTCATGTAATTTCATATAAGAAACCTAAATAAATCAAATATTAAAATGTGGTGTCTAAGAGAAATCATATACATATAAGTTGTTTGCATCATAAATAGTACCTTAAAATGTGAAGAAATGTTCACCGATTTCCAACTAACTTGTGAAGCCTTATTATCA
This sequence comes from Thuja plicata, assembly GCA_018584345.1. Lineage (NCBI taxonomy): Eukaryota > Viridiplantae > Streptophyta > Pinopsida > Cupressales > Cupressaceae > Thuja > Thuja plicata. The sequence goes on along the minus strand of MU226777.1, from coordinate 834,575 downwards.
TGTCTTCTTCATCTGGTGAGATATGGCCACACTTGACATTAGGACGAAGATAATTCATCCAGTGTAACCTGCACCCCTTTCCACAATGCAGTAAATATGTCAAATGGAAGGGTAAGTATTATTTATATCATTGATAGCAACATTTTTACGATGTATAACATTATTAAGTAACAAACAAATCACATGTTTAAATCTTTCCCTTCTGGATTCTGTTCAACTTTAAACTTTTGGGAACTTCCAGTTGAGCCTAGGTGCTCTTTTTGGGGTTCATCATCCTCCTGGTAGGATTGGATTTTGAACGTATAAAATATTTTCAGATTTTTTTCTTTTACTGCTTTCATTTTTATAAATCTAAACCTCTCAGCTTCGGCCCCTTAAAGATTTAAAAAAATCACATAATGCAAGAAAAATGGGAAAAAGTACCAACCTTCTTTCATGGTAAGAGTTCGCCAATCCTCTACTCCATGGATTTGGATGTAATTTGTCAAACAAAGATCTTCTTCTATTGTTCAAGGCCCTCTATTCATTCCTCCATACAAGAAACAAGGTTTTCCTACCATCTTTTGATTCTTCCTTGTTTTAACATAGTAAGCCAATGATTATAAGCTTTTTATAGAATACTACAATTCATAAGCACCAAGCAAAGAATAAGCAAACAAATTTATAGATACTAGCTAGATTGATTAATTAGGACATCATTGTAATAAAAATATTGTTTCAGAGTTATACGTATATTAAATTTTGGTAAAACGTTACTGAAATCATGAAAACCGTACACAGAATCACAAGTTGTTTAAAAAGTAAATAATAAATGCAATCACATGTCATTTAATATTTATGGAAATGATAAAATATAACTAACATTTGCATTGAAACATAGCTCGGTTAATAATATTTAAGACACATCATGATACGTGCAAATTTAAACATCTCGAGTTTATATAATATTTTCATTTTAGAAGAATTATGAATTTTGTGAAGAGAATGACAAGAAGACTACATATATAGTAGTTTGCATGCCAATGAATAGTAATCTATTTGAAAGGAGAAGCAGTCCATTGATGAACAACAAACAAGAAAAATAGAAAAGAAGACTTCTTAAGAAGTAGATTTCTTATAAAGCAGACTTCCATGGAAAAAATCATGACAAGAGTATTGTAACAAATTTCCTTTTTGAAAATATTATAAGACAAGTTCATTTCAATCAACAATTACTCATTAGTAACTATTCTAATATAAATAAAAAAGGATACTAAATAATATAAAGATCATTATAACCAAGTTAAGGATCTTACCAAGGGAGGAATTGGTTCCTTAAAGGATACTTATAATCCTAAAATCTTTTAGATACTAAGCCTAGCGTATTGATTTTTATACAAAATGTAATTTATATTCCTAAAAGAAATGGTTCGAAGGCAACCAAAAATTCTTCTTAACAAGAAAGATAAAAAATAATATTTAGCTCACTTCTCATTAAATATTATCCTCCACGATGATGCTAAAGAAATGCCTTTATATAAAGAAGAAAATTGGCAAGAAAACTTGAGCAAGAAAGAGAATGGGACAAGTAAGGTTGCTCCCAAGTAATAACTAAGTAAGGTTGATTATCAAGAATAACTAAGGGGGGGGGGGGGGGGGGGGGGGGGGGGGGGGGGTGTGAATCAGTGGCCTCAAAAATATTCCAATAAATCAACCCAAAAACTTAGTACCACAATATTAAGCCTGTAGTTATCTTCAGTCCTATAAGATGAATGCCTTCAAATAAACTTATCAATTAACTACTTCTTGGAGTTCACTATTAAACCTTATTCTTAAGCTTTACAAAATAGCAATATTTTATTTACCGAAAAATAGTAAATTACTTAGAGTATATTGATCAATCCAGATTAGTTATGTGTAATGTAAAACACTAAGTAGTGACTCATAAACACATTGACACATGGATTTTTAACGTAGAAACCCTATTAAGGGAAAAACCACTTGGGAGTGGTAACCCAAAATTTTCACTCTTCTGAAGTGAGCTCTGTGAAGAGCCACCCTGTTAAAGGTTACAAATACGTTGTTAGGTGTGACCTTGTTAGAGGATTTAATATAATATTTTTTCGCTTGATATCTGACATCTCATGCTATCTTCATGACCAAATCCATTCGTAATTTGTCACTTGATATCTTGCATCTCTATGCTATCTTTATGAACAAACTTTTTTATGCTCCTTGGGATGTATCTTAATATAGATAGGATATTTAAATCCTTCTCGGTTAAGAGACTTTATGATCCAATGTTAAACTAAAATAGTAAATGATCTGTTCATACATACAACTTAGACTTGTTGATTTTCAGATCTATTGTAAGTACATTTTACCTTTCTGATCAATGTATCTTTTCAATACCTTTTCTCCACTTCTTTTCTTCTTGCTGATGCTATGCTATGTTGCTTGATGTCCACAAAAATCTTTAGCTCTTTCTCAAATTGAGTGACCAGGACTATATGAAGTTGTTCTTCATAAGTTTCTCTCCAAGATCGTTTTTCTCTATTCACTCCCCTAATTCATAATGAATTAGATTTTCTTTATAGACATGATATCACCGTTTCTAGGTTCTTGATTTTCTTGATCTTGGTGTGATCCACAATTCTCACCAATCTTGATTTAAAGCTTTACTCATGTTTTATCTCATGGAAATCTCTTTGACAACTGGCATAAAAAAAATTTAAATCTTTTACTTATCTTTTCATTTTAACATGTCGGTGAGAACAATGTTAACAACTAGTTAAGTCTATATTTAGCTCTTCCAACTAAGTATTTTTTTCATTTCTGAACTTTAGCTCCTTTTAGTATTTTAACTCTTTGTTAGCTTCAGTCAACACTTCAGTTCTCCTCGGGCTTCTCCATTGGTGTTGTCTGTATGTCAGGTGACTCTGTAATTATGGCCATTATTCATGCTTGTGATTCTTCTTGCTGGTGATGCTTGTCAATTTTCTTTCTCAGGCATCACTGTGACTTTGCTCTTCATGTTTCTTTGCCCTTCAAGTTCCACTAACCGTCAGTGTTTGTAGTCACTTAGTGAATGCTGATCTATTATGCATTATTGAAGGAATAATCTTTATCTCTCTGATTCTCTGAAGTCTTTGATACATTGTATATAACCAATCAGATTATATCAAGTTGAAATCAATGAAAATATAATCCATTTAACTGATTTAATGTCTTGCAATATCTTTCTGCGTTTCGGTGATCAACTTAACATCTTCAAAAATTCAAATAGTTATATGTCATCAATCCCTCCCTTTTGCATTGATGGAAATGCACTACATTATCACACTATATTATCACTAATACAATATGAAATATATCAAGTGTATTTCATCCATCTCTCCCTAATTTTTTTGTTCTATAACCAATACAAATGTTTGGCTCTTGGTAAGCTCGCATAGCTTAGATTTTTTTTCTTGCAGAGTGTGTTCTTTAATCTTCAATCCCTTCGGTGGATATATGTAGCATCTTATGTCTATCATTCTAATGTTTTCCCTTGACTATTCCTTTTCTTGATAATCACCTTTAGTATGTACTCTCTCCCTTTGATACTTCTCTCCCTTTTATGGATATTTCATATGTAATCAATCTCTCCCTTAGGATAATGATTAACTCTCCATTTGAATTCTTAGGAACTTCTCTTTATGGCTAATGATATAATATTTTCTGATAATATAAAAGTACAAAGCTGTGTCGCACTTGAGGACCATTTTCGTAGTTCCGGCCGAAATAGTTTTAGCCAAAATATTTTTGGCCGTATATATGTGGCACAAATGTGGCACCATATGACGTCGATGTGGCAAATGAGTTTCGGCTGAAACAGGTTTGGCAAGACTAGTTTCGACCGAAACTTCATGAGTAAATATAAGAAAACTATGTTCTATCGATGAAGAATTGGCACATATTTATATACGAGGGTTCGGCCAGAACTGGTTTGGTTGAACCAGTTCCGACTGAAACTGTCTATGTGGCAGCCAAATAGGCAAAAATTTCAAAATTTCATAACTTCTCACTTAGACAACTGATTTCTTCATCAAAACTCAACCATTTTAAAAATCTAAGTATACCCTTTTGTAGAGCTCGGAGTCTAGATTATGGTCATATAATTTTTATTGTGTTTTTTTTAAGAAAAGGTGGGCTAGCCACTGAATATATTTATTAATATAATATAAGCTGGTCCAAGAGCTCATCTGAGAAAGAACTAGCAAGAATATAATATATTATAATTTGAAAAAACTCTAAGTAGGTATTTTAATATTGAAGAACATGCTCGTTAAAAACAAGAAATAAATAGAAATTCATTTCAGAAAATTTTAAAACATATATTTAACACTAGAGGAGAGAGTCCTCTTAAAGAATATATAATTTGTTTTGTATTTGGTGTAGATTTTCTAGGGAAAATTAGATGGGAGACAAAAACTGTTAATTTCGGGTAACTCAGACTTTGAATAGTTATAATAGAAAATATATATACTGAAAACCAATTTTTTTTTTTTTTGTTGCACTAGCTATACATGTCATGTAAAACATATCCTGAAATTAGAGTAAAACAAGATTATTTACATATTTTTTTTTGGTCGGAACTAGACCCTCAATTTTCAGTGTTTTTCAGCAATTAAACAATGGCCTTCAAAAATAAAAAAAAATATGTCAATTATTATTCAAAAAAATTATAAAAAATTATAGGCATAAAATACATCAAATTTTGCACATTTCATTAGTTTACATCATTTACAAATTCTAAACACAAATGCCACTTTTATGTCATTAAAGTTTAACAATTTTACATGTCGTGGTCCTCTTCCTTTGTAAAAGTTTGACACAGGTTTGTACTTTTACCCAGACTTCAAGAGAGGTAATGGGTCATCTTCTTGTGTTACATAGCCTAAAATACTTCTAAACCGTGAAGGATTCAGTAGTTTACCATTCATCATAATACACCTATCTAGTGGGTCACCATTCTTCCTGGTGAGCTCATTTTAAGAAATTGTTATAAGTAGTTGATAAAAAGAAAAAAAAAAACATATCATTGCTTATTGAAGACATAATAGATCATCACTGAAGAATATTAGTGGTTCTCATAATCCCATGGGACATTATGCATAGTATTGAGGAGATTTATGAAATCATTTATGGCGTTTAGAGTATCAGAACCATTAAATTTCTCGATGAAATTCTCAAGGGGTTCTAGCGCCTCTTTACAAAAATAATCTTTTCCATTGTAAATTTCATTGGTTCCCAAGAAAGTGTTGGCTATTCCATAAATGCAAGAAAATGTAGACCCATTTTCATGCTAAAATCTTTTCTATTTATGGGAAGGCTTGATTTTTCTTGCAATAAACCTCTTTCTCAAATGAGTGTTCTAGTAATTTTTAATCTCAATGTCAGTTTGCCCTGGAATGCAGCTTTCTATCAACAACTACCTACAATTCATAAACCAAGTTTTGTTTGAGTACAATTGCATTTTTTATAACTCATTTCTGAGAGGAAAAAATATAAGGAAATCTTTTGAAGCATTAGAATATGTATTGCTGGTATGAAAAGAATTGGCAACTAAATCAGCTGGGAAGCGTACTAACTAAAAAGATGAGACTTGAAGACACAAAGTATTCTGTTCACTATTTTTGGTGGGATTCCTATCAAGATAATTATTAATTAGTCAAATTCAATTTGGGTAGAGCTGAGATAACCGGTCTTTAGTAACTAGCTATACAAGCTTTGGCTAATATTAATAAAGATAGATTCAGTCTCAATTATGTGCATCAAAACCACTTTTTTTTTCAAAAAGGCCTAAACATTATATAT
>MU226777.1:801772-828683 GCA_018584345.1 Thuja plicata | reverse complement strand
TATATATATATTGTAATATTTTTGTGGATGATGAATCAAGAACTCACATAAAAGATAATTAGAAGTTTCTACCTCAATGGATTGTAATTTTTTTTATAGATGACTCCTTTTGATGCAGCCTCATTTTTCTTGGTATTAATTTGTGAAACATACTTGGACGTGTTCTAATACCTATGCTTGAAATGAAGGCTATGCTAAAAAATACAACGTAGCCTACTATAAATAGAAGGAAGATTGTTGACTTCCTTGATAGTTCTCAAACATTGTTGAAGCACACAAATAAGAAAACATGTCAAGTAGAGATGAAAATGTTAATACACATTGAAATCAAAACTATGGTTAATTGATCTAAATATAAATTTGTGATGTGAATGTGCATGCTAATAATAGTGACCTAAGAGATACCTTTATATGTTCGTAGACACAAAACTTGGTTTACAAGTTGATAAGATAAAGATCACATTTTTAAAAGGTTTGTTTGAAAACAAGAAAAGTTAAACTTGAAAGAGACAAACTAGACTTATATACAACTTGCTATAAAATGACAAAATTCCTATAAATCAAACTTATAAAGACGATTAATAATATATTAAAAGAAATCCCACTTAAACTGTTAACTTTAGATAGTTAACAATCCCTTAACATCCTTAATAAAGAAAGACATTTTTGAAGGTAAAAACAAAGTTAAGCTTCCCATAAAAACATGAATGGAAGGATTTTGATGTTTGATACCTAAAATCTCCACCACTCTTACCAGAAGTAGTAGATAAGTAGGGTATAAGGCTAGTTTCCCCACCTTAATATGCAAGCCATAAATCCATTCCCCTACTTTCCTAAAAAAATAAATTAAAAGCTTGAAGCTGAAAAAGTCCAAGTCATACCATAAAATAATATTAAGAACATGAACTCATTTGGACAATTTCCATGATAAAGGTAGAATGAAAATGACTGTAGCTACCAAATCCAAACCCCAAAGCACCACAAAAATTCAAGAGAGAAGGGAGGTACATAAATACTCTATTAGATGGAAAACTTTATAATATCATACTGAAATGACCTAGTTAAAATCATTAAAATAAAAATAAAATTCATCCATTGGTTTCATCTTGGCCATTTTCTCGAAGTCCCTTCGTTTCAGGGATATTTATTTTTTTACTAAACAAATTGTTGGGAACAACTATGTCTGTAGACAGAGGGAGCATTGTAGAGGGGGTGACAACGATCCAACCATTCATTTTGCCAAGCTAGTTATGATCACCACTCAAATGTACCAGCATATTGAATTATAGTATTTATTGTTAGAATAATATATTAGTTAGTTTTGGTGTTGGTTAGATAGTTTACTCAGGTTGGTTAATCTGTTATGCAAACAACACTTCTTATCTTTGTTTCTATTTATTCACATTCTTTGTTTAATCAAAGCACTGCAATACAATACTAATTGATCTAATCATTTCATTTGGTATCAGAGTGAATGCTGGATAAGATTACAGTCCAGGTAATTTGCCATTTCTTTAACCGTTAACGTGAACCGTTTCTTGCAGTAGTGGGCGTTGGTAGAACGGAGTGTAGTTACTCAACAAACAACTGCAGTTTCCATTCGATGATATCAATTTCCCGCTCTGTGATATAAATCTGGTTGCTGAATGTCAGCATCTTGTGATGATGCTTGCAGTGTCACAGGTAATCAAGAAATACAACATGCTTAGAATGATAATGTAGGTTTTTATTTCACCTTTTTTGATACTCTTCACAATATTGGAAATCTGGGATTTGATGAATTGATTCAGAAAGGGCTCCTCCACTTGTTTCTATTTGATGTTTGTTTTCAAGCCCACACGATTCAGTGTCAACTCAAGGCTGGTTACGATGGAGATGACGAAGATGAGGTAGAGTGCCCACAGAAGCATCCCCGTCTCACTGCACATGCTTACCGTGCTCATCTCCATTCTCTTTGTCCTTAAAGGAGTATCTCAGTGTATCCCCCCCAATCGGGAATAATAATAAACTATTTTTTTCCAGTGTCTTTTATCAAGTTTGCACCGAAAATTCTCTTATCAAATACTCAGCTTCTTAAAGGAAGTAACTATGTTGCATGGAAAACCAAGATGCGCACCATTCTCCCATTTGATGATTTGTGGGACATGGTTACTGGCATTACTAAACGTCTGTCTAACACAGATGAGCATAAGAAGTTTGATAAAACCGATTCCAAAGCATTAATGCTTATCACTCTCAGTATACTTGGTGAGGTTCAACCCTATGTCCGAGATGCAGCCACATCTAAAGCAGCTTGGGAGGCTCTTTCCACAATATTTGAGGTGAAGAATCAAACCCAGGTACTTCATTTACAATCTAAATTGCATACTCTTCATGTTCAAAGTGGTGAGAAAATTGTAGATTTCTTGTGCCGTGTATATGTTCTTCGTGCAGATGTCTTTTCTCTTGGAGAGACGGTAGAGGATAAATTCCTCATTCTTATTACTTTGCGTGCTATTCCTCCTACGTTCAGGATATTTTTCACTACCCTGAACATCATAAAATAGCAAGGATCATTTGAAGAATTAATAAACTTACTACAACAGGAAGAAGCTCTTCAATCAGTACATGACGAATTTGAAGAAAAAGCTCTTATTTCTCGCCAACAACATAGCCACAGAGGCCGTGAAAGGGCCTTTGCCTCAATTGCCCCCACAGTCATCTCCTTCACAAGCTTCGCAACATAAGTCTTCTCCTTGATGGTGCCACATTTGTAATACTCATGCTCACAATACAGACCGGTGCTAGTACAATGGTCTTATTCAAAGTTCTTCTAGTAAAGAGAGCTCTTCCAGCCGGAGTTATTCTCGCCAACCTCGTGGAAGCTGTCCTAGTTGTCATTAGCACAGAAATGTTGCTACCCAACAAGCTGAGATATCTGATGGGTCTCCTGATGGTGATACTTCTGCTCCTCCTATAACCCTGAATCTGGTTCTTGTATCGCAAACTACTCCATCCTCACGTGATGTTTGGCTGATTGATTCTAGTGCCAGTAAATATATGACTGGTGATCAAGGGTTGTTCGATACTTTGAATCGCTCACCTACTGGTGATATCATTCATATTGCCGATGACAAGGAGTATGTGGCCGAAGGAATTGGTATAGTTACCGTCCCTCTTCACACAGGAAGTTTCTCTCTGACCAATGTTCTCTATGTTCTTGGTTTAACTAGCAATCTTTTGTTTGTTAGTCAACTTTTAAATCATAACCTTAAGGTAGAATTTTAGGTCCAGGATGGTGTTAAAACTTGCCTCATCTCAAAAGATGGAATTATCCTTGCCCGTGTTTTCAAGCAGGGGCATCTTTTTGCACTTGATACAGCTTCCTCCTTAGGTGTTGCGCTTTGTGCCTCTACTATGGCATCCACCTCCCTCTGGCATTACCGACATGGTCATCTTTCTGCTACCTCACTTTCTCAGTTGGGCTCTCATATGATGGTACGGGGTCTTCCTTCTCTTTCCTTGTCTTTTATGTCTGTCTGTTCTAATTGTCTTGCAGGAAAACAACATCGTGACTCCTTTCAGTCCAGTACCTATCATGCCTCAGAACCACTTTGTCTTGTTCATACCAATCTGTGCGGACCTCTTCTTTCTTCTTTTCAGGGATGCCGCTATTTTCAACTCTTTATCGATGATTTCTCTTGGAAGACTTGGGTCTATTTTCTCCAACAGAAGAGTGAGGCTTTCTCTCATTTCCGTACCTTCTACTCAGAGGTGATTTGTGAAACCACAAAGCCTCTTCTTGTTCTCCACTCAGATCATTGGGGCAAATTTACTTCTACTGAGTTTCTTGAGTGCCTGAGGGATCACGACATCAAGCAACATTTGACTACTCCCTTTATGCCTCAAAAAAATGGTATTGTAGAGTGGCACAACCGGACTGTCTTGGAGATGACTCAGTGTCTACTTGCTACCGTAAAGTTGAGTGATCGGTTCTGGGAAGAAACAGTTCGCACAACTGTGTACTTTCTCAATCAAGATACTACTAAGGATCTCACGAATAAAACACCCGAAGAGGTATGGAGTGGACGCAAACCATCTATTTCACATTTATTAGTATTTGGTTGTATATCATATATGCATGTCCTAGCTCTGAAATGGAAGAATCTTGATTCTCAAACCCTCCCTTGTATATTTTTGGGCTACAGTTCAGAGTCCAAGGCTTATCATCTTATAGACCCCAAGACACATCATATTATTATCAGCAGAGATGTGGTCTTTCATGAATCTTCTTTTTCTCCACTGCACAGTCCTGTCACTGTTACTATGACCTCTCATCAGACTCTCTCACCCTTTGATGATGAGATTGATCCTTCTTCTCCACTAGGGCGGGAAGATTAATTACATGGTAATCTCTATGTGGATTTGGGTATTTTGGAGGTTTCTAGCCAGCCGAAACAACGTCGCAAATGGGTTCAGAGTACACTTCGTGACTCTAACCTATGTTCTCCAAATCTCTCTACACGAGTTAGAACTTGCAGACAAACATGCAATGAGGTCAATTTAGCATTGATGTGCTAAATGAAGAACAGTGTTGAACCAAATACCGTATGTGAGGCTCTCAGTAAACCCCATTAGAAGCATTCCTGCATGGATGTTGAGTATGTGTCTCTAGTCAAGAATCGTACATGGAAACTTGTTGATCTGCTAGCTAGCAAGAAACCCATAGGCCCTGCAAGTGGGTTTTCAAAACTAAATATAAGGAAGATGGATCTATTGACAAGTATATGACACATCTTGTTGCAAAGGGATATGCTCAACAGGAAGGAATAGATTTTGAAGAAACCTTTGCCCCTACTTCAAAGCTCAAAACCATCAGAATTGTGTGTGCTTTAACTACACAGAAAGGATAGAAGCTTCACCAAATGGATGTCAAGAGTGCTTTCTTGAATGGTGATCTTACAGAGCAAGTCTACATGATCCAACCTGAAAGTTTCATTGATCAACACAATCCTCTTAGGGTATGTCAATTAATAAAGTCCTTATATGCGCTTAAACAAGCACCTCAGGCTTGGTACATTAAAATAGATGGTCACCTTTTGTAGCATGGTTTTCTTCGTAGCCCTTCTAATCCTAATTTATATATCAAAAAGGTTGGAACAAATATCTTCATACTTTTATTATATGTAGATGGTCTTATCATTACAAGAAGCTCAGAGGATCTCATTGATACTGTCAAACATGATTTGACACAATCTTATTATATGACTGATTTAGGGCTACTACATTTTTGTCTTGGCTTAGAGTTTTGGCAACACAAGCATCATATTTTTTATCTCTCAGATCAAATATGCCAAGACACTCTTGTATTACTAATTGTAAACCTGTGTCTACTCCAATGCAAGATGGTTTACAACTCTCTAAATTCCAAGATTCTCCTCATGTAGATGCGACTACTTATAGACAACTTGTTGGGGATCTCATTTACCTGACATATACCAGACCATATTTATGTTTTTTTGTCAACTATTTATCCAAGTTTATTCAAGGACCCAAACATTGTCTGAGAGGAACCTCCTACTACAATATGATGAGCATGCATGAAATAACAGAAATATAGAGTAATGGTAGACCTCAGAGTGAATCTATTGATCACGGCTCACTTCGAGGGTGTAACCTCCTTTGAGCAACTCAATACAATAAATTCATCGATACCATCAAAGGCCTCACTAAAATATTATTACTACCTATGCATGTGGGATAATAAAATATACTCATGGGATGATTTACAAAGCATATGCGTCCAACAACACTACACTAACAAAATAAATAGAAGGAACACACAGGTTCCTAAAAATGTCATTGGGTGGCAGCCAAATATGTCTTGCGGTATGTCCAAGGCACTCTTCATTATGGTCTGGATTATAAGCAGAATGATACATTTTTCTTTCAAGGATATGCTGACTCAGACTATGTTGGGTTTTTAGATGATCGAAGATCAACTTCAGGGTTTATCTTTCATCTTGGATCTGGTCCTATTTCATGGATGAGAAAGATGCAACATATTGTTTCTCTTTCATCGACCAAAGCTAAATATCGAGCTACACAAGAAGCTATTCGTGAGGTAATATGGTTACGTTGCATTTTAGCAGATATGGGTATCTGAGAAGATCAGCTGTCAGTTGTGTTTTGTGACAATCAAGGTGTATTGAATCTTTTCAAGAATCCTATTTTTCATTAGTGCACCAAACATATTGTGGTTGATTGTCATTGCATTCCCGAACATGTGATTGAGCATAATATTCAACTCCACTTTTGTCCCTCTACTTTACAGGTTGCCGATGTGTTTACTAAGCCTCTTGGAAAAGTGAAGTTTGAACTCTTTAGAGAGTTTATTTGTAAACCTAATATATTAAGGGGGCAATGTTAGCATAATATATTAGTTAGTTTTTTCATTGGTTAGTTAGGTTACTTAGGTTGGTTAATCTATTATGCAACCAAGACTTCTTATCTTTGTTTCTATTTATTCGCAGCCTTTGTTTAATCAAAGCACTGCAATACAATACTAGTTGATCTAATCGTTTCATTTATAATCATGTAAGTCTTTATTGTCTGTTAGGTTTAGTATTTTTTGGTTACTATTAATGTTGCGGGTGAAGAATTGATGTAAATATGCATTACAAACTCTTTTCCTTTTTGCGTTGAAAGTATTATTGTGGGCATTTAATTTTGTCTTTCTGCTTGCATGAAACAAGCCTAAATTGGTGTGTGGATATCCGTATCTGCAACATTTTTCATTAGTTTTATGCTTTTTGGAAGAGGATTTGGCCTAAAATAGGATTATGTTTCTAGTTTTGGTCTTTGGTTCATGAAACAGGGTTTTTTGAGGGATTTAGGTTCTATGAATTGGATACTAAAACTTGTTTTTTTGGCAACATTGTGTGAAATGGATTTTTTGTGTTGGTTTTGAAAATTTTGAGAGGAGACAGAAGCAAATAGGTTAAGAAGATATTTCTCCAATTTGATGGTAATAAAGATGGCAGGCTTAACAGGGAGGAGATGGTAGCCATGGTGATGCGATGAATCCCAAGCTGAAATTCAACATTACTTATTCTATATCTCCATCATCATACCAAGAAAATATTAAGCTTAAATAGTATACTTCATTTTGATCTTTCTAGACATTGTATTTAAAATTACTATAAAATCCCTCTTTCATGTAATTTCATATAAGAAACCTAAATAAATTAAATATTCAAATGTGGTGTTTAAGAGAAATCATATACATATAAGTTGTTTGCATCATAAATAGTATCTTAAGATGTGAAGAAATGTTCACCTATTTCCAACTAACTTGTGAAGCCTTATTATCATGTCTTCTTCATCTGGTGAGATATGGCCACACTTGACATTAGGATGAAGATAATTCATCCAGTGTACCTCCTACGAATTTTGCACTGAAATTTCTTCATGAAAATAGTTCTCCATTGGATGTTGGCGTGGACTACACCTGCCGATTGCAATTTGAGCTCTATCCTCCACGTTGGTAACATCCTCCCAAACTAGCGCGTGAGGTTTCTGACAAATTCATTGTCTATTGCGTTGGATTTGATACCCTATGCAACTCCTTCCTGCCTTGCGCAGGCTTCAATCAAACTCACACGCTGATTTCCCCTTTTGTTTGGCGCAGCAACATACTGGTAGAGGTTGTGGAGTTAGCTTTACACCTACAAATTACATTTTCTTTGGAGTGTTTAAGACTCCATGAGCTGGCCTCTGCACAGCCTGTTCCCTCCACTCTAGCGTTGATTTGTGTGATGGCTTCCTTCATTACATTTTTTTTTAACACCATTTACCTCTTTCCATATCTAGCATGGGTTCTTATTCATCTTACACCTGCCAAGTGTATTTTCTTGAAATATTTCCTCCCTATCTTCCAATGCGTAGACTCTATGATTTTCTGCATAACCTTCTTATCCACATAAAGATAAACAAAAGCTTTCTCATTATCTTTGAGAAAAGTTGTCTCTCCAAGGGCCACCTGAGTCAAATTTATGACATTGTTCTTTTTCTTTCTTTAAGATGATATGCCTTCTTGATGTACCTCCATAAATAGTTCACATGATTTAGTGATGCTTTGAAATTTGCATGCATGTAAACAAGAACAATTCCAAGTTTTTATGGAGGCCTGTAACATGTTCCAAAACTCCATTTCCGCATAGAAGAAAATGGCAAATGTTTTGGAATTCAGCCTTACCCTTGTTAAGTCCATTTCTAAAAAATTTAACCATGTCAAATAATCCATTAACTTGATGTCTCCTTTCATTTACAGAGATGTAAACTATTTACCAATTGGATCATGAAACATTGAATCAATGACCATCAACCATCCTTTTATAACTATGCAATACTGATTTGATTAATAGCAATTGGCCTTTGGGTCTTGCCTTAAAAACTGACTGATTCAAGTAACCGGGACATGGCATTGGGTACACACGTCCTATGATTGGAATTCTTCCATAATGAAAAATGATGCCTGGTGAAACCAAACTGGTCAAGAGATTTTAAACACCCAAGTTGCCTCTTCACAACAATTCTGCAAATTACCCTGTCAAATAACAATGAACTGCATCTGGTATTGATTTTGAAAACATGTCAAACGACCTCTTGGGGATCTGAGCTTCTGGACATTAGAAGTATGCTACATGGGGAGTATGAATCCAGATGGGAACCTCTTAACAATCATCTAGGCAAATTTGGCAGCCCTTCAAAGATAGCCACTTGGAAATGCAAAAAAATAGAAAACATAAGGAATACCGATTTCTGCAAATGGAAAGAAACTTGGAAAGGGTGCAAACAAGACCCTCAGGATCTGAAACCTTGCAAAATTGGAGAAAATTTGGTCTATAATTAAGGGAAACTATTTTCCTTATGTGATCAATCACGATATTCAAGATATAACCTCACAAACAGGGCCTCAGACCAAACCGTGCAACCGATCTGCATCAAATTGTTAGAAACTGCAAATGGAATCGGATTGGCAAAGTGAGCAAAAACAAATTCATCATGGCTTGAAAATCTTCATGGTAGCACATTTCCATGCATACAATACAGGAGAGCTTTCAATTATCCATTTCATTCAACTGGGTGTAAAATTGTAAGACCTCAAAGTAGGTCATTCAGAAATTTGCATTTGACAGTTTCGCGTATTGATAGAAACTGCAAATGGAATGGGCTTAGTAAACTGACCAAATAGACTTTTCATGACTTTAAGAAGGAGGATTGAGAAGTATTTGACCTCTATAATGGAGTACAAAATGAATTTTTTCAATTAGGTCACAAGGTCAAAAGTTAAAATTAGTCAAATAGAGCTACTTAGAATTCTGATTAATTACACAATGCATGACAACAACAAACTACCAACTTTGAGGGGTTTGAAAACTAGTCAAAACATATCAAAATATCTTGGGATTTGAAACATAGGTTCTTTGATATGCATACTAAACATCCCCAATGTGGCAGTTCATGAAACATTTTTGTGTGCAAGATATTCAAAGGCAAACTAGGCCTATTACAACAGATTGACACTTGGGCACAAATGTAGATTTTGACAAGTGCTTGGAACAAGACATCACGAAACAACTTGAAACTCAAGTTTAATGACTTGGGATGCCTTCAAATACCTAAAAAAGAGTGATAAGTACTTGACATGCATGGAAAACTTCAGAATCTCATCTAGGCAAATAGGCTCAAAAAGAACTTATAGGGGGTCAAAATGTAAAGCACTAGTAAAACACTCAAAAATGACTTGTATTTTTGAGTACCAATAGTGGCTCTGACTGAGGACGCGTGCCCCATGTGGGCATGCAAAGGACTTCAGAATCTCTTGGTACAATAGACCATTCAAAACTTCAAATCAGTCTTTATCTTCACTTTCTCTCTTTTCTCCTAAATAGGAAACCTCTTTATTCAAAAGAAAACACACCGCACGACTGAAAGGGAAAGTGAATATACAATATTTGAATTATTTACAAAAAGCCTCAAACCTTTTCACAACTGAAGTCAACACTTGCCTCTGTCATAAATCTGATTTTCATTTACATTTTCTTGAGGTAAGCTGAAAGTATCATTCATATCAGTTTCACCAATTTCATGTACATCTTCAATCTCTTCGCTTGGAAAAACAAAATAACTCTTTTCATTTTCATAGTGCTTATAAAAAATAGACACACTTTCTTCATTTTGTCCACTTTGAAAATATACATCAGCACGCTCATGAATACTAATATCAAACTGAAATTCATCCTCATAAAGTGACTTATGCATGCTATCAATCAGAAACATAAAGTGCTCAAACTGTACTTCACCAAATGAGTCATATGTGTCATGAATTTTTAACTCACCTTGTGTATCCAACCGACAATCAAATGAGTAATCAGGCTTGTATTCAAACTTTTCATCAACATCATGTGTACTTTCAGCATATGAGGAAGAAAAATCAGAGTTACCATTACATGAAGACACATCATCCACTTCACCAATCAAGCATGCAGAATATAAATCACTATTTCTTGCATTATCTTCATCTAAATGATTAAAATGGGAAGACCACTAATCATGTTTCAAACTATCATTAGGTGCTGGTATACCACAATTAGAACCACTTGCATGCTTAGAATCACATCATGCTGATAATTACAATCACTTACAACTTTATGGCATTCCTTTGCACAACTAGGTAACTCATCATTATGTGAAATGCATTCTTCAACTACTTCTTTATTCTCATATTGCAATGATGAACTTCCTTCAAAACTATCAACTACAAGCTGATTTATACCATACCAGGATGAAACATCATTTTTAGATTCAGAAGAAAGAACTGTACCTTCATTTTCATGAGAAAACTCACTCCCATCGTTGCTCTCTTCTTCCCATGTTTCATCGGACTCATAGGAAGATGGAAAAACACTTTCATTGTCCTCACCTTCACTTGGATAACAAGTTTCAGCCTCATCATCATCACTAGACTATGGTATATACTGATCACTTTCATTTTCATTTGATGCCCCTTCATGCCATGATGGATCAACACTCTTGTTCTCATCACTTGAAACACAACTTTCAGCGTCTTCATTCCTATAAGAATGAGATGCCTGTTTTTCAACATCATCATTAGTAACATTTTCAACATAATACAATTCATTAATAGGAGAAGCAACAATTGAAATCACTTCTTGCATTTGGGAAACATCAAGTGAATCAACTTTATCATCTACTGTTGTAATATTACAAACACGTGTTCTTTTTAAAAAGAATAGAATCAACTCTTTGTAACAAAGAAACTCCAACACCACATGTTCTTAAGTCTGAAATTTCAACAATATTATCTGCAACAGTAGGGCAAACTACACACTGATCTAAATTTGAAACTTCAACATGACATTCACTTCCACTTTCAAATGCATCTTGCCGGCAAACACCTCTAGAGATATGGTTCTTTGTTAGTCTGTACTTCATGTTATTTTCAATCTCTATAGCTGCCACAAATGTTTGATGCAAATTCTTAGGTTCTTTATCCCGCAACAAATAGCTCATATCCTTATCAAATGCATTAAAGTAGATAACTACACACACTTGATCATTGGGTCTACAATTTTCAGGGATATCATTAAAAACCTTTCCAAATCTAGTGTTAAAATTAGGAACTAGTTCTTCATTCTCAATCCTAATTTGTAACAACTTAGTAAATGCATCATGTGCACTTACTCTTTCACCGAATTGCAACACGAAGGCTGAATGCAACTCACTCCAAGAGGATATCAAACATGCTGGTAAAAAATAAAACCACTCACAAGCATCATCCCTTAAAGTCTGAACAAACAATTTCATATGAACATCTTCATGTGCAATCTCAAAATCATCCATCAAATCAACAAACAACTAAATATGTAGACTTGCTGAATCATGTTGTTACCCACAAAATATTGGCAATTTGTCTCTAATGTTATTGGGAATATCATTGGGAAAACCATATATTCCATCAAAACACAATGGCTCATACCTCTTGGTATGAAAGGATTTTGGACAACCCTTGGTGGTCTGAACTTTAGATGAAAAAAAATTTGACATCTTACTAACTTGAACACACCTCTTTCCTAGTGCTAGAAACACTCAATAGAGGCAATCCATTTAAATCACTTAATTCTCATGAAAGGGAAACACATGAGAAGTAGAATACCTTTGTTGTTGCTGCTGAGATACTCTTTCATGGCTAGCAGAAGTAAACACACTCAAACAACCATATGATATTCTTTCCTTCCTTGCCAAAACAAACTGACAAGGTTTCAAATCTGTAAACAATATACTGCAAAATTTTAGAAATCTCCCATGTAAATCAATGTCACTAGGCTACACAAGAATTCAGAGTCACCACCCATAAAGATATGGGAAAAAAATTCACAAGATGGTTCATAAATGGTAAACAAATGATTAGCTTCTATGAGCTTGTAACCTTCACTTCTCTAGAAGATTATAATTTATGGGTTTTAATAGAACAAAAGTTCTAACATATTCCCCACTAGAGTCACCATTTTGTTAGCTCTTTTTCTTGCAAGAATCAACAATACATCAACAATGCTTGACCTCTATTCCCAACACAGATTCTTACATGGAAAAGGCTAATTAACAAGGATGAAATTTTTCTTCACTTCGAGCTCCACAAACTTAGGCGGGTGTACCTACTTACTGACTCACTGAATCACAAAGAATCTTACAGTGGACTAAGGATTTATAATCCTTCTCCTTTTTAAGTTCTTAGAACTAGGAAGGCTAACCCATGCATTCATTTCTTTAAAGAATCACCAACAATGTATGTACTATTCAGTATAGATTCTGGACATTCATGATCAAAAATAGAAAGTAAAATATTTTCAATATTTGAATGATTGATGATGAGAACTACTTTTCAGAACTTAGACCAGTGCCTAATCCAGGGAAAAGAGTCCAATGAAATGTAAATCTACAAAAAAATGATTAATAAGAACACAAACAAGATCCCAGACATAGTGCTTTAAAAACTATCTTTTCATCTTCACATCTATCTATCAAATTTTCATATTAATATCCAGCCCTCTAGGATTACTCACAAGATTGACTCTTTCCTTGAAGGAAGCTCATAAATAACTGCATAGTTACCTTGTAACCAACATGTTAAAAATGCCTTACAGACTAACCATACAAGAGCATGAATACAACTACAAAAGGACACCATATATCTAAAACTGGAGATTCCATTGTATTTCATTAATGTCATTCTACTTCAAAACATTCAAAAAGACACAAAGCTTCAAAATGAAACCATAATCTGAAGTCTGCTATGCAGCTGTAAATTCACCATCCTTGTTACAATGGAGAAAAAATCAAATATAGGAGAAAGGAAAAACAATCCAGTCACCGACACTTGTCTGTCCCCAAAAATATCTGCAACTGCTCAAACTGAAACTGCAAAAATCTGATTTGATTTTCCCTCAAACAATCTACAAAATCCTCTTCTTCATTCTGAGACCTTTCCGGCAACATATAATACTCTATACTTTGGATCAAATTTTCCCTCTGAAACTTTAGTCCAAGTTTTCCTTCCCGTGCAGATTTTCATTTAAAAGTTTGAAATATTTCAACTTGAAATAAAATACTTTTCAATAGTTGGACTATTGAAATGAGACAAATTTAACTTTAAAAATCCCTTTTTGCCCAGACTTCACCAGCATGCAACACTTGTCACTTAGGCTTAATGGCTTAAAGGGTAGATGGTGAGCATCTTTCCCCTAAGCCATTAAGTCAACCCTTGATTTGTTTTGAAGTTGCAAGTTTTTTAACCCATTTGTTGAAAGAATTCCAAAATAAAAAATTATTTGAAATCTGCAAATCTCACCAAAATGTGTGAAGTGTCACCCTCTGATTTTTCCACAGGTCCACTTGGTGCCATGTGTCGATCTCTCATTGGTGCCTTTGAACTACATTGGACTTGCGCCACTTGGCGCCTAGTGGGCGCCATGTGGCATCTTCTGATTGGCTGACTAGTCCACTGGACACCACTTGTCACTTGTGCCACATGGACCAATGGCTTTATGGATTAGGCTTAATTTACTTGCAACTTTCTCATTAAGCCATTAAGCCATTCGTCGATTTTGGTTGCCTCGAGATCCACTTGAAACATGTAGCCTCTTAGCCAAGTCACCTGCCACATCATCACTGTGGTTCCCACTAAAATTCAAGCATGATCTCCTTGGGCATAGCTTTTGAGGCAAGTCTTCAGCTCCTACACACGTGCCCATAGCCTCCTCTTTCTCTTCATATTACATACTGAGGCTTGTTGTATTTAATCATTTCAAAATCCCTTTGTAGCATCAATGTGGGACAATGGGTTTTAGTTTTTAAGGCTTACCTGTGCATTTTTGCCCAAAATAATGTGGGCCCCACTGCACACACTAAGCCTTCTAGCTGACAGTCTTCAAAAGCCCCATGGCTTTACTTCATATCACTATGTATGAACTTTACTATAAAAGACCAGAAACCATCATACCCCACCAATGTGGGATAAACCACTTTATCCCTTTTCAAGCTTGGTAGCCTCTTTGGCATAATTTCAAAGGTTTTTTAACAGTCTTCCACCTCCTTTCTATGTTTGTTTTGATGTGCTAGCTAACTACTTATTTCCAGCACAGGATTTCAATGTCTATGGTAGTGCATAAACAAAATTAATGCATAATCCCCTTTTTGGTTTAAACCTCCTGCGTATTTTGCACTGAAATTTCTTGATGAAAATAGTTCTCCATTGGATGCTAGCATTGACTACACCTATCGATTGCAATCTGAGCTATGTCCTCCATGCTGGTAACATCCTCCCAAACTAGTGCGTGAGGTTTCTGGCAAATTCATTGTTTATTGTGCTAGATTTGATACCCTATGTTACTCCTTACCTTGCGCAGACTTCAATCAAACTCACACACTGATTTCCCCTTTTGTTTGGCGCGCCAACATACTGGTAGAGGTTGTGGAGTTAGCTTTACACCTGCAAATTACATTTGCTTTGGAGTATTTAAGACTCCATGAGCTGGCCTCTACGCAGCCTATTCCCTCCACTCTAGCATTGATTTGTGTGATGGATTCCTTCATTACATTTGTTTTTTAACACCATTTACCTCTTTCCATATCTATCACGGGTTCTTATTCATCTTACACCTACCAAGTGCATTTGATTGAAATGTTTCCTCCCTATTTTCCAATGCGTAGACTCTATGATTTGTTGTGCAAGTACTTCACTCCCCACTGTCCAGCGCAGGGTCATATTATTTCTTTTACAAAGAATAATTGGCTTGTAAATGATTCCACATGTTGCATTGATTGGACTTTCCAAATTGGTGCAGCATTCACTTCTATTATTTTCGCAAAATCTCCATTATGTATTGCACAACATTTCTTTCCTTTACCTGGCTTTTCGACTTGAGGTGTAACCACCTTTGATTTCTCATTTGTTTTGGGACTCTTGATGCTTGAATTTGGCCTTGGTTGTTTTTGATTGCTACCACGCATCATTGCAAATGTTGAAATTTCCTCATCTTCTAATTCACTATTGTCTACTTCATCCTCACTTTCCTCACAGATTACTTCCACTTTGAGACGATTCTAGAATAGCCATAGAAAAATAGACTTGCATACTTAGAATGAGATATTTGGAATGATTTATTGCAGATCAAATTCATCCCAATCTGATGACATCTTCCATTTATAGGGGTTCCAAGCATAACCTTCTTATCCACATGAAGATAAACAAAAACTTTCTCATTATCTTTGAGAAAATTTATCTCTCCAAGGGCCACTTGAGTCAAATTTATGACATTGTTCTTTTTCTTTCATTAAGATAACATGCCTTCTTGATGTACCTCCATAAACAGTTCACATGATTTAGTGATGCTTCGAAATTTGCATGCATGTAAACAAGAACAATTCCAAGTTTTGATGGAGACCTGTAACATGTTCCAAAACTCCATTTTCGCATATAAGAAAATGGCAAATGTTTTTGAATTTAGCCTTACCCTTGTTAAGTCCATTGCTCAAAACTTTAACCTTGTCAAATAATCCATTAACTTGATGTATCCTTTCATTTACAGAGATGTAAACTATTTACCAATTGGATCATGAAACATTAAATTGACGACCATCAACCATCCTTTTATAACTATGCAATACTGATTTGGTTAATAGCAATTGGCCTCTGGGTCTGGCCTTAAAAATTGACTTATTCACGTAACCAGGACATGGCGGTAGGTACACATGTCCTATGATTGACATTATTCCATAATGAAAAATGATGTTTGGTGAAACCAAACTGGTCAAGAGATTTTAAACACCCAAGTCGCCTCTTCACAACAATTCTGCAAATTACCCTATCAATTAACAATGAACTGCATCTGGTATTGACTTTGAAAATATGTCAAACGACCTCTTGGGGATCTAAGCTTTTGGAAATTGGAAGTATGCTACATGGGGAGAATGAATCTAGAAGGGCACCTCCTGACAATCATCCAAGCACATTTGGCAGCCCTTCAAAGATAGCCACTTGGAAATGCAGAAAACAAAAAACATAAGGAATACCAATTTCTACAAATGGAAAGAAACTTGGAAAGTGTGCAAACAAGACCCTCAAGATCTGAAAGCTTGCAAACTTGGAGAAAATTTTGTCTATAATTCAGGGAAACCATTTTCATGATGTGATCAATCACGTTATTCAAGATATAACCTCACAAACAGGGGCTCAAACCAAACCGTGCAACTGATCTGCATCAAATTGTTAGAAACTCCAAATGGAATCAGATTGACAAACTGAGAAAATGGATTCATCATGGCCTGAAAATATTCAAGGTAGAAAATTTCCATGCATAAAATATAGGGGAGCTTTCAATTACCCATTTCATTCAACCGGGTGTAAAATTGTAAGACCTCAAAGTAGGTCATTCAGAAATCTGCATTTGACAGTTTGACACACTGATAGAAACTGCAAATAGAATGGGCTTAGCAAACTGACCAAATGGACTTGTCATGACCTGAAGATGAAAGATTAAGAATTATTTGACCTCTATAATGGATTAAAAAAGGAAATTTTTCAATTAGGTCACAAGGTCAAAAGTTACAATCAGTCAAACAGAGCTACTCATAATTCTGTTTAATTACACAATGCATGACAACAACAAACTACCAACTTTGAGGGGTTTGAAAACTAGTCAAAACATATTAAAATGACTTGGGATTTGAAACATAGGTTCTTTAATATACATAATAAACATCCCCAATGTGGCAGGTCATGAAACATTTCTGGGTGCAAGATATTTAAAGGCAAACTAGGCCTGTTACAACAGATTGACACCTAGGCATAAATGCAGATTTTGACAAGTGCTCGAAACAAGACATCACGAAACAACTTGAAACTCAAGTTTAATGACCTGGGATGCCTTCAAATACATAAAAAAGAGTGATAATTACTTGACATGCATGGAAAAATTCATAATCTCATGTAGGCAAATAGGCTCAAAAAGCACTTATAGGGGGTCAAAATGTAAAGCACTAGTAAAACACTCAAAAATGACTATTGTATTTTTTAGTACCAACATCAGTAACCTTTTTTGGGATATTTATATTTGTTTTTTTATCCCAATATTTATCATTACTATTTTTAATATTTTAAACTTAGTTGTGGTGTGGTGGTTTTTCTTTCTGGTTTTTATTTTATCTTTTCAGAAGAAAAAAAATAGAGAAAATTATTTAAATAACATCAGCAAATAAAATGTGAAAGCTGAAGTCTCTGATTATAATACACCTGCCAGATTTGAAAATATAAGTCAAATTAAAGTTGAAGTCTCTGATTATAAACTAGGATTGCGATATTCTCTGTAAATTATCCTATGAAGCTTATGGAAATTACCCAATGAAGCAGAGAAATAACGCAGTAGATTATAGAAGATGTGGGTTGATTGAATATAATAAATGGTTAAGAAATACCTGCACTCTTCTATTGTTTTGGAAATTTCCTACCCAATGAATTTCAATCTTTGCAATACGAGTTATCTTTTTCTTCATTTCATGAACTTTTTGTTCCTGTATAAATGAAATTTTATGAATAATTTGCCTTTATCAATCTTGAACGAATGAAATTTCATGAATAATTTTCTTATATAAGTCTAGAAGGTGCGATAAGGGGAAAACACAACAATGATAGGTATTACAAAAAAGAGTTATCCTAGGAAACCCTAGCTGTTCTAAGTAAATTATCCTATGAAAGCACTATTCTCAAGGTTATAAAATTGATTTACAAGAGAAAAGCTCCAAAATAAAGCTTATGGCTATTACCAAATACGGCCATGGCTACCATTTATTGTTGTACATTTCTTTGGCGATTGAGAAAGAAGCAGATCCCTCTTTGTTTATGTTTTTCTGCTTCCAGAGAGGACAAATACTTTTCCAAACCACTTTTAACCTATAGTTGCATGCATAAAGAACAAATAGAATTTGTTAGGAAGCATTTCAAACCCGCTTTGAGACAGTCACATCAGGATAGGTACACATCAGCAGGAAAGGATGAGTAAATATATTAAACAAAATCATTTCGATATGCCATGTTGGCGGCCCAAAAGGAGAATTTGTAGTATCAAAAGAGGAGATAGAGGATACATTAGAAGGGATTCGCTGGACATGGTAATCCTCACAACCAAAACAAATTAAAAAAAAATTATGTTGTGCTACCAAGGACCGAAATAATTTGCAACCACGATAATAATTATTGATAAAAGAAAAGACAAATTGATAATATACCAAGAAGATTAGCATTCCGAGGCAGAGAAGATAATATGAAAATTAGTTTGAAGACATTAAGATATATGAAAAGATAACGCCATACCTCAAACTTGTGGAAAGAAGAAACTAGCCTCTGGAATCCCAGAAATCCACCCAATAAATTAAGCCTCGAGTGTATTTCCAAATGTGATACTAGCCCCAATTTAATTTTCCCCCAATGAAAAACCCCAGTCTGGGAGTATTTTTAATTTTTCCAAACTAGGGAATGAGAGTATTAAAACAAAAAAGCCGCAACAACACCCATCCATCCTCGGAGTGCAATATGAAGTGGGTGGTCTATTGATGAAAGTTTTCATTGATTCATCTAGATGAAGGGATAAATTCCTTTCTTTTCCCCCAAAAAATTTACTTCCCACCTTCCTTTGCGTCTTCCTCCCTCCCTCCTCTGCCTCTTTGTGTAAACGAAAATCCATGCACATTATGTCGTAAGTTTTAGTTTAAGATAACAATAATAATTTCTATTTACATTTATAATAGTTAAAATAATAACTTAACATTTAAGTTGAAATTTTAATCTTGTCTTAAAATAATGTCTTAAATTACTTCTCCATGTAGTAGTGAAGGAATTATAGAGCCTATAGATTCTATAATTGGGCCGAAATATGAGGGTCTTGGATATGGCACAGTAAGAAGAAAGAATGATATAGATACAAGTAAATCACTTCAAAGAATGCAAATTGTGCAATTTTTACATTGTAATAGAAAGGGTCATATACAGGATAAATATTAGGACTTACATCCATGTAGTATTATTGGTTTGAAGAGTGATTGTGAAAAGACATGTTGGAATAGAGAGCACAAGGACTCTATGGCAGGATGCATGAAATTGGACTATGGATGGAGCTATGGATCGAGTTGGAAAACTATTACATGCATGATTAAGAATTTGTTGTAGTATAAAAGTTCACACGTAAAAGTTGTTGGAAATCAAGAAAGGTTTTCAAAAGCCAATAATATTGAAGATGATGGTAATCATGGCAAGACAAGACAACTACAAAAGGAAAGATTATAGAAAGTTCCATATTCAATATTTGAAGAATTAAAGAATTTTAGGACTGTTGCAGCAGTTGGAAAAACACAAAAGTATCATCCAACTACTTGAGCTCTTTGGATCTTCACAAGGCTATTTCTCAGCCTTATTATGGTACTTAGCTCTACACTAACTAGAGGACACTTCTACCGATCTTCTACTCCACTAGATCTCACCAATCAACTTCAAACTCTCATTCTCTCCTTCATAGTCCACTATGCATTCTTAGGTCCTATCAATGCAAATTATGTTTCAATTCCTCACAAGCATGGAATTTGGTGTTTTCACTCTTTCTCCATTACTCCAATAGGTTTTGGAACTCTTTCCACCAATATTTCATAGGATTTCCTATTGATTCCTTGGTTTCCTATATTTTAGGCCTTGTAGTATTTTTGCCCCAATTAGGTCTCCTAATTCTTGAAATCTTGGAGCTACTCCCAAATTACCTTAATAAGCCATCAAACTAAATTTTTATTCTTTATTTAATTATCCTAGGCTTCACTATTTTCTAGGTTTGGACTACCCATGGTGTCTATACAGTGTACTTTCATGAAACCCCTATTTTTAAGGGTTTTGTTGGCTCTCTAGACCATTCTGCACTTTAAAGACTCAGAAGGTGTTAAAAATAACTCCACTTCTCTCCTCCTTTTGACCACAATACCTTGAAACATATCTCTACATTTTCCAACTTGATATTGGCACAAACCAATCCATCTACTCCTTCTTTACCACTGTACAACTCTGCAAGTTCCTAGCCGGATAACACTGGACCCGCCTAGGGCTTGCTTGTAAAAATAGTTTCCATGATAAAAATAAACCCTAAATTTATATTTTAAATGTATTTAGAGGTCCCTTATTGATTCCAGGTGGTCATTAAAGATTCACCTGGTGGAGATAAAGAAGGAGCCATTTTTAAGCAAACTACTTTGTACAGGACAGTGAAACTGTCAAACCAAAAACAATTTACAAACTACTACTAAAATATACAAAATTTAAAAAATAATGCCACACAAATATCCTACATACAAAAATATAAAAAAAACATGCAAGAAAAGTAGACCATTAAATGCATTGGAGTGTGGATCATGGCAAACATAAGTCACTATGACACAAAAACCATATAGATTTCTTCTTCCTTCAAAATATTCTGCACAACAAGACCTCCAATGCTTCAATTAGGGTTTACTTAGGATTATATATCCCACACACATGTTTATAGACCCTATGTTTTGTATTTTACATGATTTGTGTCCATTTACACTTTTTAATGAAAACTTTGTCATGAAAACTTTTCAAAGTTGCAAAGTTGTCATGAGCAACTTTTGCAATTTTTGCATTCTTGACTTTTCATTGCTCCTAACTTGCATATTTAGATTAAGAGTCAACATGATTGATCAAAAATCATACATATACCTCATTTAAAAACTTTAACCACACTTTGGAGTCCTTTTCCATCCTTTGACCAACTTTGACCATTCTAACATTAAGGTAAAAATAGAACAATGAGGACCTTTAGACCAAGGAAAAGACTAAGAAACTAAAAACCCAAATTGATGAGAAACTCACAAAAAACTTGGGACTTTATCATAGTCCTTATTCTATGGTGGTTGGCTAGAAGCACCTATAATCCAAAATTGTATAGGATCTTCTCTAGGACCCTAGGGTGCTCCTGTACCATTCTCCCCCTACAACAAGGAAGTTAAGTTACTTAAGGTGTGATGAACTCTAAACTGATTCCAAGCATCTTGAAGTCACTCTCTATTATCCAAGTAGATTCTAACTTAGTTTTATGCATCCACTTAACTAGATGTTCCATTTAGATCTTATGCCTAGTCTTCTTTTGCCCTCCAGAATCTAGAACCCTTTCAGCTTGAGGCTTGGTTTGGATAGGTATACTAAGTTCTTCCACATCCTTTTCTATGTCTTTAATGTACTCATGCTCCTTCACATATAGACCTTTCTACTTGGTCAAATATTTCACATTTAAAATAGGAGAGATGGAGAGATCTTTGGGTAGATCTAATTTGTAGGCATTAAGGACATACTTATCCAATACCTTGCATGGGCCAACTCTCCTCAGCTGAAGTTTTCTTGGAATTCCCTTCTGTAGTCTAGCTTTTTTGAGATAAACCATCACCAAATATCCTACTTCAAACTATAAATATCTTCTCCCTTCATCTACCGTAGCTTTGAGCTTTTGGTTTGCTTCCGTTAGATTCTTTTTTACATGCTCATGATGGACCTCTCTCATGGATTAGGAGAAATCAACATCATGTACAGTAATCCCTTCACAATCCTTTAACTCTATGAGTTTACAAATTCCCCTTGGATGAACTCAATACACAATTTCAATTGGGCTCTTTCCTGTGGATCTATTTGTCCTATCAGTATAGGCAAATTTAGCTTGAGGGATTACTTGAACTCACCCTTGACCATATACTTTAGTTAAACAACTTAGCAAATTTCTAAGAACCCTATTGATTAATTCTGTTTGAACATCCATTTGAGGATGATATGCAGAACTATGTGCTTAGTTGGTTCTTAACCTCTTCTAGAGTGTTTTCCAAAAGTGCCTCATAAATTTAACATCCCTTTCTGAAACAATGTTGATTGGTAGACCATGGATCCTTACTACCTCTCTAAAGATGATTTGACAAATGTAACTAGCATCATGGGTTGTTTTACAAGGTATAAAGTAACTCATCTTGCTAAATCGACCCACCACAACATACACACTATCCAAACCAGTCTTTATTATAGGTAATCCCACTATAAAATCCATGCTTATGCACTCCATGTTAGGAATGGGAACACTGAGAGGGGGGGGGGGTGAATCAATGTTCAAAAATTTATCATATTTTAGCAAATTGAAAATAAGCCAAATGTATAAATAAAAAAATCAATAATAAAATCATATAACACATAACACATAACACAAGATATGTTTATGGGGAAACCTTGATCAGAGGAAAACCCCATTGGGAATTAGTACCCACAAATATTGCACTAGTTTTATGAACTTGTTAGAGTTCCTTTGCCCTGTTAGGAGCAGTCATTACAATGTTGACTACAATGAACCTGTTAAGAGTTTTTAAAACCCCTATTAAGGGTGGATGACACACTACCAAAGCTCACTGCTCAATAAGAAGAAGGGTACAACCTCCTGATAATAGATACTCACAATATCTGAAACTTGAACTGCTGATATGACACTGCTTGTCTGATCAGTTCCTTCTGTGTGCTGAAACTCTAATCACTCGTAGAGATTTATCTCATACTAATTATAATTTTTTCTCTTCTATCTTCCTTATTATCATTCTCATTTTCAAAACATCTAACCCATTAATACAAAATACATGTTTAAGTATATATACATACTTAATAAACGCGACCGAAACTTAAGACTTTGTTGGCCCAAACTCAAAATACACAATGCTTCCAAGTAAATTAGCTAAAGTGTGTTTACATGAGTGATAATAAAAATATTAAAAACATGTTAAAATAGGTGCATAGACATAACAAAACAAATTAATATGCGCTAATAAAAATCTGTAGTCGGCTCTATGCTCTATTCTGTTGAACTTCTTGTGACACTTAGTTTTCCTGTAACTTCATCATACAGACATATCTCATGCTGTGTGTATAGACTTAGTATAATGATGTATCCAAAATCTTATATCTTAAGGTTCAAATTAAGATGAGTTCATTCGCATGTGCGTTGGTGCTCTGATCAACGGGTATATCTCTTTATGCATTGTCTTCTATACTTAGCCGAATTTTGATCTTCAAAGTTTATGAACTAACTATCAAAACTTTATATGAATTTGTTGCCATAATGAAAACAAAAAAATAGTCATATAATGATAGTAAAGTCAACTTTCAATGATCTCCCCCTTTATCATTAATGGCAACAAAGGAATGTGGCTAAGTTACTAAACTTTGACTTTATAAAAAACTGTACTTATACTGATATATCTCCTCATACTATTTTAACTTTGGCTATATACACTAAGTTATTTTATAAACTATACTCCTCCTTTCACATTAATGAGAAAGGTGCCAAAAATTGAAAAATTCTAAGTACTTACTTAGAGTACACATCTGGATATACAATCTGCAGGTTCTTGACTTCTTGCTGCCAAAACACCTTAAGTGTATCAACCATCTGAAGATGGGCGCATAATGCATAGGCACATTTCTCCATCTTTATCAGATCCATGAAGGGGCCTTGATCATATGTGACAATATTTTCATCATTCTTCTTGATATTCTCATTTGGTATAGCTAAGGAGGGCGCAAGTGCATTTCTCAGTTGTGTTTGTCTGGTCCTTATCTTGCTGATTTCTATCTTGGCTTTCTCAATTTTATCTATCTTCCCTTGATAGATGTTGTTATAGATATTGATATCTTTAGAAGAGACTTTAGTTTATTTTCTTATGGTTTCAATCAAGATTTCTTCTTCCCCAATCTTCTTTGAATGTTCTGAAGTGAGCTTGCCTTTGTCCATACAGTTAG
The DNA here is from genome assembly GCA_018584345.1 of Thuja plicata. NCBI lineage: Eukaryota > Viridiplantae > Streptophyta > Pinopsida > Cupressales > Cupressaceae > Thuja > Thuja plicata. The sequence continues at coordinate 804,250 of MU226777.1, read as the reverse complement.
CAATCACATTTCCTCCTTTTGATGATAATTATTTCAGAATTTCTTGACCAATATTCAATGAGTTAATATCTAATGAGAAGTTATTTATTATTTCATCCAACCTTTCCTTTTTCTACTTGTCCTCTGCAATTTTTGTTGCTTAGTCTACTAGACTTGTGAAGTTTTCTTTGAAGCTTGTCAAGATGCTATCGACATCATCAACTGATTGAATATTTTCCAATTTCTTCTCTGTTGGAACTAGGTTGTTAAAAATGTTCACTGACTCAAGAAATGGAGGATTTCTCATTACTTGTTTTTCTTTTTCTTTCTCCATGGCCAATACACTTATTTTGATCAAATCTTCTTCTCCCCATGCATCTAGGTTTGTTGAGTTGGGGGTCCAACTTGAAAACAATGATATTGATGGTTTGATAAATGGAGTGAATATAGAATTTTGACTTACATCCATACATTCACTTTTCATTGCATCTCAACAGAGGGTAGTTCATTAGGTTCATCCTTTCTGTCTTTATCCTAACCTATTGTTTCTCCTATTGGAACTTCTTCTTCTTGCAAATAAGCTTTATCAGTGCATAATGTCTCAACTTCTTTGGTACTTACAAAGGCTTCCTCAAACTTATTCAAGTCATTATCTGTGGCTGACATGGTTATCTCAACATCATTTATCATAATGTTGTCATCTAAATCTTTGACTGTATCAGAAGGTCACAATACGTTGGGTGTAGATATGCTCTCACCAGACTTATTATTTTTCTTCTACTGGATATCATCAGATTTTTCAATTTTGACTTCTATAGGTGTTTTCTTAAGTTCTTTAGAAATTTTAGCTTCCCTAACTTTATCTAGGTTTTCTTGGGTGACACCATGAACTTTCATAAGGTTAGAGGTAATCCTTGATGCTTTCCTCTTGTTGTCTGCAATGTATAGGATAGAATCAACTTGATTTGTCTTTTCTCTATATGTGCCTCGTCTAGGCTCATTTGGATCTTTAGGCGCCAATAGAAGGACTTGTGCATATCCTTCAAGAATATGTTCTTCTACTTCATAAAAAAGTGGGTGAATCCATTTGGTTCTTGGCTCAACTTCTTCCATGCATGTACAGTCTATTTCTACCATAAAGCACATGGCATCCTTGTATTTGTCAACTATCTTCTCAAATATTCTGAACCTCTTTTGCATCTTAATCCTTAATGTCTTGATCTCCATATCCATAGAATCCTTTATACTACTTTCTGATGTAGCTTTCAATGAAATTTGAGACAAGGTGGGTTTGCTTCTGTCTAGGTAAAGATTAGAAACCTTACCAATAATGTGGAAGTACATGTATATAATCAAGGAACCAAATCTGAATATTTTTCTCTTGTCATGCTTGATAGCTTTAATATTGTCAATTAGTTGTGCACACAATATCTCACAAAGATTATATTGAGTGTTATCTCTTGACATCCTTATTGCTTCCATAACTATAGCTTTGGATACACTATTAAGTCTGCTTGCATGCTGAAACTTTTATCCAAGTATCATGGTGATGAGTTTAATGTCTTTCTCCATAATAGGATCAACAATCATTCCATGCCTATCGCTTCTAGATAAGCATGCCTTCTCAACCTATTTATTGACATCCTTTCCAGTGTGAAGAACGGGACCGACCTTAGAGAGTTTGGTCATCTCATGAATGAGATCAGCTGTAATACGGATAGAAAATTCACCAATACAAAATAGATCATCATGAATCCTACTGAGTAGAATTTTAACCCATTCTGGTTCATAGAACTCATGCACATTTGTATACTCAAAAATAGGGTTATCTAAGAGATGTATGAATTCATCCTTCAATGACTAATCTGGGTTCATCATAGATGCCATGAGCATTTTTATGGTGTTATCACCAACAGACTCCTTCTTACAGTAAATGTAAGTGCCTATTGTTGGAATAATGATATATTTGTCATCAGTGAATGCACTTAGTGAAAACACTTATTCGGTTCTGAATGCTTACCGAGCTTATCACTCAATCCACTGCCTATAACGAGCATTCAGCAAAGCTCACCGATCAAACAGTTCAAACCGAGCAGTAAGGCAGTCACCGAGCATATGAGAAGAAAAGCAGTTACCGAGCAGACGGTAGTCACCGAGTCATCAGTTGAAGATAACCAAGAAGTCAGTTACTACCGAGTCACCAGTGGTTACCAAGTGACAATGTATCTACCGAGTCACCACAGCTACCGAGTTCCAAGCTACATTTTGGGACTAGTATGGACCGAGCTTCTACTCTTACTGAGAGCATGACGATGCCGAGTATTGTAGTGGATTCCAAGTATTAAAAGATCACCGAGCCAGCTTGAGGAACAGAGCTTCTACCGACTCAGTAATATTTTGTTCACCTATGTAAGGCCGACTTAGAAATAAGTTTATGTTATTAATTTGTATGAGGCTGACCTTGTAACATGTAAATTGTAATTATGGACGGTATATATA
>MU226777.1:772191-786814 GCA_018584345.1 Thuja plicata | reverse complement strand
TGCTCTCATCCTTTAGGATTTTTGCCATATTCTTATTCACAAAGGGGTTTTTCTTTGCTTTTCCCCTTACCAAAATCTCTTGGCTCATTGTTGGATTCTTGAAGTACTTTGTGGTTGATCTTGAAATATTATCTCCTTTGGTTTTGGTAAAATCTTCCAACATTTCATTTTCTTAGATTAATACTTGTTTAAGTTTTCATTCTTTTCATTCTTCTTACAGTAGTCGACTCTATGCTCTGTTGTGTTCAACTTCTTGTGACACTTAGTTTTCCTGTAACTTCATCATACAGACATATCTGATGTTGCGTGTATAGACTTAGTATAATGATGTATCTAAAATATTATATGTTAAGGCACAGATCAAGATGAGTTCATTCACACATTCTCTAGTGCTCTGATCAATGGGTATATCTTTGTCTGCACTGTCTTCTATACTTAGCCAAATTCTGATCTTCAAAGTTTATGAACTGACTATCAAAACTTCATATGACTTTGTTTCCATAATGAAAAAAAAAACTAGTCATATAATCTTAGTAAAGTCAACTTTCCAATATTCCCAAGGCCTATTATGTGTGGGAAATGGATGATAGGGTCCTACATTTAAAGATGTACCTTTGGATTTTTGACATAACACACACTGTTCTATATATCTCCTTACATCCTTCTGCATTTTTGGCCAATGGTAGAATATTTCAACTAGATCTAATGTCTTATTCAATGCAAAGTGACCACTTAGGCTACCATTATGTTTCTCTTAAATGAGTGTTTCCCTCATGGATCCCCTTGCAACACACAATTGTTTACCGTTAAATAACAAACCATTCTGCAAGGTGTATTCAACAAACTTACTATGAAAATGATTATCAAAATCAAGGCATACCTTATATACTTCTAAGAAATCTGCATACCCTACAAACAATTCCTTTAATCCTTCAACTCCTATGCTCTGCAATTTGATTTCTCAGACAGTGAGCAATCTCCCACTAAGTACATCTACAAATTTATTGTTCAACCCTTTCTTATGTATTATAGTGAATGTATATGATTGCAAGAATCCCATCCATTTGATGTGCCTAAGACTGAGTTTTTATTGAGTATTAATACAGCTTAAATCTTGGTTGTATGTATATACAAAAAATTCCTTTAGAAATAGATAATGCCTCCACTTCTTGAGGGCTTGGACCAATGCATATATCTCTAGATCATAAGATGAATACAATGACTTGGCTTCATTCAACCTTTCACTATAGAATGCTACTGGCCTCCCTTCTTGACTTAACACTACCACAATAGCTATGTTTGTTGCATCACACTCCACAAAAAATAATCTGTCAAAACTCGGTAGCACAAGGATAGGTTTTGTAGCTATTTCTGTCTTCAACCTTTCAAAACCTTCATTTGATTCCTTGGTCCACATAAAATTTGTTTTAACTCCACCTTTTATAGTGTCTAGGATAGGTGCACAAATCTCACTAAAACTTCTCACAAACTTCCTATAAAACTGAGCCAATCCATTGAATCTCCTCACTTGAGTCCCTATTTTTGGAATAGGCCAACTTAGGATTGCTTCTACTTTTCTTTTGTCCATTTTTAGATCACCCTATGAGACTACAAAACCTATGTATACAATTTCTTATTTCTTGAACTCACTCTTTTCAAGGTTAATGGTCAACTTCTCTTCTTGGAGTTTCTTCAACACAATCTCTAGGTGTTTCATATGCTCTTCTTTAGTCTTACTAAAGATGAGGATGTCATCTAAGTACACTACTACAAACACACCTATTTAATCTTTTAGGACTTCATTCATTACTCTCATATAAATGTACTAGGTTCATTGGTGAGAACAAATGACATTACTAACCACTCATAGAGTCCCTCTATGGTTTTAAAAGAATACTTCCACTCATTCCCCTCTTTCATCCTAATTTTGGAGTACCCACAGTTAAGGTCAATTTTAGGAAAGTACTTAGCATGCCTAGGATAGTTCATCAAGTCTTCTATCCTAGGAATAGGAAATCTATATCTAATTTTTATCATATTTATGTCCCTAGAATCAGTACACATCCTCCACTTACCTAATTTTTTAGGTGCCAAAACCACTGGAACAACACATGGGCTTATACTCTTTCTGATTAGTCCTTGGTCCAACACCTCTTGTACTTGCCTTGCAATCTCTTTGTTTTGTTCCGGTGTCATCTTGTAAGCATCTTTATTAGGCAATGATGCCCTTGGCACAAAATTAATCTGATGGCTAATAGCTCTTTATGGAGGTAGGGTGTTTGGTGTCCCATCACAAATGATTTCCTTGAACTGATCTAATAATTGTTTGACCTCTGCAGGCATAGGTGCTTTTTTGTGTCTCTCTTCTTCCTTGGCTTTTACAATGATAGCATAGCCAACCCCTTCTTCCTTCTTCATATCATGTAGGAATTCTTTTCCACTCACGAGGAGGGTGTTACACTCTAGATTCTTCATTGTTTCCTCTTCTATTAAGGACATTATTTTATTGGTGACTCCATTCTTCTTGAATGTGTACTTATTCTCCTTGCCATGTCTTCCTAGAAATAGATGGCATATATCCATAGGTAAGAAATGATAGAGTATCTTTTCTTGGTACTCTCCTATGGTAAACTTAGCCCACACTTTCTCATTGACTAGTATTTTCTACCCTTTGTTAAACCAATTCACCTTGTATGGATATGCATTGGGTATTTTAGTAAGTTTCAACTTCTCTACTACCTCCTCTTAGATTACATTATCTGTTGATCTTGAGTCAATAATGACTCTACACACCTTTCCAAGGATCTTACATTTGATCCCAAAGAGTGCTCTTCTCTGTTTGTGCTCCTCCTTACTAGGTACTTTAATCAGAACTCCTCTAAGCATGAGATTCTCACCTTTCTCTAAATCAAGAGTTACCTTTGAATGCTTTAGATGACTATCCTTTTGTTGAACATAATCTCTCTTCCTCTCACCTTGTGAGGATGATGCTTTGTTTGGACATCTATAGGCAACGTTTCCTATTTGTCCACAATTGTAGCATTTCATACTAGCAAAGTGTGAACCTCTTCCAAAGCCACTAGTCCTACCTGTTCATCCACTATTGAAACTCCTACCTCTACCATAAATACCTCTATTACTTGTCTCACTTGCTTGTTTAATCAATTTGGAGTCTCCTTGACTTCTATGCTCTGTATGTCTACCACTAGAGCCTCCTCTATGCCCTCCTCTAAAGTCTTTGCCTCTTCTTCTACCCCTAGAATTGGATTCTTGTTTCTTTTTGTTTCTTTCCTGCACCTTGAGGGAAAATTGAACACAACCATGGATAGTAGTAAGGGTAAAGTGGCTTAGTTCTTCTTGAATGCTTCATTTAAGGCCATTTAGATATCTTACCACTTTGATTCTTTCCTCTTCATGTACCTTGGACCTAAGACACAACTTTTGGAACTCCTCTATATAAGAGGCAACATCCATGTTCTTCTGCTTGAGATTTTATCTCTTTTTGTGTAGTTGAATTTCATAGTCATCTGGTAAATATCTTTCTTTGGTTTTAGTCACCATATTCTTCCAATTCACTATAGGATTATTTCCTTCTCTTTCTCTTTCTTCTTGTAGAAACTTCCACCAAATTAGTGATTTTCACCTCAACCTATATTTTCCTATCTTCACCTTTTGGGCTTCTGTGATCCCATGACACTCAAAGTGATTTTCCATACCTTCTATCCACTCTAGTACTAATTCTGCATCCATTCTGCATCTGAACACATTGATATCTTCAATTTATTTTCCACTAAATTCTTTGAGGTCTTTGAGAAAAGGTTCTTTTGGTAATGGAGGGTTAGGTTCTAGCTCTACATCCTCTTCTTTCAATGCCTTTCATTTTCCGTTATCATCCTCTAACTGTTCTTTGACTTTATCAGTAGTCTCTGCTACTTCTTCTAGCTTTTTCTTCACTGCCTCAAAGGCTTCCTCTAGAATTCTATTCTTTTCTTTTTGTTCTATCAGGTCACTTTCTAGCTCTGCATTTGTCACCATGGTAATCTCACGTATTGACTCTCTCACCTTTGACATGCACACTACACTTCCCAAGCATTTCTATGGCTCTGATACAACTTTTAATGGGAGATCCAACTAATTGAGCTCTTTGGCTCTTCACAAGGCTCTTTCTCATCATTCTTAGGTTACTTAGCTCTACCCTAACTAGAGGACACTTCTACCAATCCTCTACTCCACTAGATCTCACCAATCAACTTCAAACGCTTATTCTCTCCTTCATAGTCCACTATGCATTCTTAGGTCCTATCAATGCAAATTATGTTTCAATTCCTCACAAGCATGGAATTTGGTGTTTGCACTCTTTCTCCATTTCTCCAATAGGTTTTGGAAATCTTTAAACCAATATTTCATAGGATTTCCTATCAATTCCTTGGTTTCCTATATTTTAGGCCTTGTAGCCTTTTTGCCCCAATTAGGTCTCCTAATTCTTGAAATCTTGGAACTACTCCCAAATTACCTTAATATTCCATCAAACAAACTTTTTATTCTTTATTTAATTATCCTAGGCTTCAATATTTTCTAGGTTTAGACTGCCCATGGTGTCTATACAGTGTACTTTCATTAAACCCCTATTTTTAAGGGTTTTGTTGGCTCTCTAGAGCATTCTGCACTTTAAAGACATAGAAATCCTCTTCTCTCCTATTTTTTACCACAATACCTTCAAACATCTCTCTACACTTTCCAACTTGATATTGGCACAAACCAATCCATCTACTCCTTCTTTACCACTCTACAACTCTACATGTTCCTAGTCGGATAACACTGGATCCACCTAGGGCTTGCTTGTAAAAATATTTTCCATGCACACAAAAAACCCTACATATATATTTACAAGTTATTTAAGCTCCCTTCTTGATTCCAGGTGGTCATTAAAGATTCAACCGGTGGAGATCAAGAAGGAGCCATTTTGAAGAAAACTACTTTGTAGAAGACAGTGAAACTATCAAACCAAAAACAATTTACAAACTACTACTAAAATATAGAAAATTTAATAAATAATGCCACACTAATGGCCTACATAAAAAAATATAAAAAAAATTCAAGAATAGTAGACCATTAAATTCATTGGAGTGTGGATCATGACAAACATAAGTCACTATGACATTAAAACCATATAGATTTCTTCTTCCTTCAAAAAAGTATGCACAACAAGACCTCCAATGCTTCAATTAGGGTTTAATTAGGATTATATAGCCCACACACATGTTCCTAGACCCTAGTTTTATGTATTTTACATGATTTATGTCCATTTACACTTTTTAAGGAAAGTTGTCATGAAAACTTTTCAAAGTTGCAAAGTTGTCATGAGCAACTTTTGCAATTTTTGCATTCTTGAATTTTCATTGCTCCTAACTTGCATATGTAGATTAAGAGTCAGAATGATTGATCCAAAATCATACATATACCTCATTTAACAACTTTTTCCACACTTTGGAGACCTTTTCCATCCTTTGACCAACTTTGACCCTTCTAACATTAAGGTAAAAATAGAACAATGAGGACCTTTGGACTAAGGAAAAGACTAAGAAACTAAAAACCCCAATTTATGAGAAACTCACACAAAACTTGGGACTTTATTATAGTCCTTATTCTCTAGTGATTTTATAGAACAACCTACAATCCAAAATTATAGAGGATCTTCTCTAGGACCCTAGGGTGTTCCTGCACCATTCTCCCCCTACAACAAGGAAGTTAAGTTACTTAAGGTGTGATGAACTCTAAACTGATTCCAAGCTTCTTGAAGTCACTCTCTATTATCCAAGTAGCTTCTAACTTAGGTTGATGCATCCACTTAGCTAGATGTTCCATGTAGATCTTATGCCTAGTCTTCTTTTGCCCTCCAGAATCTAAAACACTTTCAGCTTGAGGCTTGGTCTGGATAGGTACACTGAGTTCTTCCACATCCTTTTCTATGTCTGTATTGTACTCATGTTCCTTCACATCTACACCTTTGTACTTCGTCAAATATTTTACATTGAAAATAGGAGAGATGGAGAGATCTTTGGGTAGATCTAATTTGTAGGCATTAAGGACATACTTATCCAATACCTTGCATGGGCCAACTCTCCTCATCTGAAGCTTTCTTGGAATTCCCTTTTGTAGTCTAGCTTTTTTCACCAAATCTCCTACTTTAAACTGTAAATATCTTCTTCCTTCATCTACCTTAGCTTTGAGATTTTGGTTTGCTTCCATTAGATTCTTTTTTATATGCTCATGATGGACCTCTCATGGATTGGGAGAAATCATCATCATGTACAGTAATCCCTTCACGATCCTTTAACTCTCTGAGATCACAAATTCCCCTTGGATGAAGTTGATACACAATTTCAATTGGGCTCTTCCCCGTGGATCTGTTTGTAGTATCATTATAGGAAAATTCAACTTGAGGGATTACTTGAGCTCACCCTTGACCATATACTTTGGTTAAACACCTTAGCAAATTTCTAAGAACCCTATTGATTACTTCTATTTGAACATCCCTTTGGGGATGATATGCAGAACTATGTGCTTAGTTGGTTCCTAACCTCTTCTAGAGTGTTTTCCAAAAGTGCCTCATAAATTTAACATCCCTGTCTGAGACAATGCTGATTGGTAGACCATGGATCCTTACTACCTCTCTAAAGATGATTTGAGAAATGTAACTAGAATTATGGGTTGTTTTACAAGGTATAAAGTGACTCATCTTGCTAAATTGATCTACTAAAACATACACACTATCCAAACTAGTCTTTATTATAGGTAATCCCACTATAAAATCCATGCTTATGCACTCCCTGTTAGGAATGGGAACACTGAGAGGGGGGGGGGGGTGAATCAATGTTCAACAATTTATTATATTTTAGAAAATTTAAAATAAGCCCACTATATAGATAAAAAAATCAATAATCAAAATGTATAACACATAACACAAGATATGTATATGGGGAAACATTGATCAGAGGAAAAACCCAGTGGGAATTAGTACCTGCAAATATTGCACTAGTTTTATGAAGTTGTTAGAGTTCCTTTGCCCTGTTAGTAGTAGTCATCACAATGTTGAGTACAATGACCCTATTAGGATTCTTTAAAACCCCTTTTAAGGGTGGATGGAACATTGCTAGAGCTCACTATTAAATAAGAAGAAGGCTACAACCTCCTGATAATAGATACTCACAATATATGAAAGTTGAACTGTTGATATGACACTGGTTGTCTGATCAGTTCCTTCTGTGTGCGGAAACTCTAATCATTGGTAGAGCTTTATCTCATACTAATTATTATTATTTCTCTACTATCTTCCTTATGATCATTCTCATTTTAAAAACATCTAACCCATTAATACAAAATAGATGTTTAAGTATATATACATACTTAATAGGTGCGACCGAAACTTAATACTTAGCTGGCCAAAACTTAGAATACACAATGCTTCCAAGTAAATTGGATAAAGCATGTTTACATGAGTGATAATAACATTATAAAAACATATTAAAATAGGTCCATATTCATAACAAAAAAAAATCATATGTGCTAATCAAAATCTATAGTCGGCTCTATGCTCTGTTCTGTTGAACCTCTTGTGACCCTTAGTTTTCCTGTAACTTCATCATATGGACATATCTGATGTTGTGTGTATATAATTAGTATGATGATGTATGCAAAATATTATATTTGAGGGTGCAAATTAAGATGATTTCATTCACACGTGCGTTGGTGCTCTGATCAACGGGTATATCTCTTTCTGCACTGTCTTCTATACTTAGCCGAATTATGATCTTCAAAGTTTATGAACTGACTATCAAATCTTTATATGAGTTTTCTTCTATAATTACAACAAAAAAATAGTCATATAATTGTATTAAATTCAACTTTCCAACAATCTTCCCCTTTGTCATTAATGGTAACTAAGGAATGCAACCAAGTTACTAAACTTTGACTTCATACAAAACTATACTTATATTGATATATCTCCTCATCCTAATTTAAATTTGGCTATATACACTAATTTATTTTATATATACTATGCTCCTCCTTTGACATTAATGACAAAGGTGCCAAAAATTGAAAATTTCTAAGTACTTACTCATAGTACACATCTGGATATGCAATCTGTAGGTTTTTGACTTCTTGCTGCCAAAACACCTTAAGTGTATCAACCATCTGAAGATGGGTGCATAATGCATAGGCACATTTCTCCATCTTTATCAGATCCATGAAGGGGCCTTGATCATATGTGACAATATTTTCATCAATCTTCTTGATGTTCTCATTTAGTACAGCTAAGGAGGTCGCAAGTGCATTTCTCAGTTGTGTTTTTTTGGTTCTTATCTTGCTGATTTCTATCTTGGCTTTCTCAATTTTATCTATCTTCCCTTGATAGATTTTGTTATAGATATTGATGTCTTTAGAAGAGAATTCAACTGATTTTCTTATGGTTTCAATCAAGATGTCTCCTTCCCCAATATTCTTTGAATGTTCTGAAGTGAGCTTGCCTTTGTCCATACAATTAGCAATCACATTTCCTCTTTTTGATGCTAACTCTTTCAGAATTTCTTGACCAATCTTCAATGAGTTAATATCTAATGAGAAGTTTTTTATCAGTTCATCCAACCTTTCCTTTTTGTACTCGTCTTCTACAATTTTGTTGCTGAGTCTACTGGACTTGTGATGTTTTCTTTGAAGCTTGTCAAGATGCTATCGACATCATCAACCGATTGAATATTTTCCAATTTCTTCTCTGTTGGAACTAGGTTGTTCAAAATGTTCACTGACTCAAGAAAGGGAGGATTTCTCATTACTTGTTTCTCTTTTTCTTTCTCCATGGCCAATACACTTATTTTGATCAAATATTCTTCTCCCCATGTATCTAGGTTTGTTGAGTCAGGGGTCAAACTTGAAAACAATGATATTGATGGTTTGATAAATGGAGTGAGTATAGAATTTTGACTTACATCCATACATTCACTTTTCATTGCATCTCAAAAGAGGGTAGTTCATTAGGTTCATCCTTTTTGTCCTTATCCTGACCTATTGTTTCTCCTGTTAGAACTTGTTCTTGTTGTAAAGAAGCTTTATTAGTGCATAATGTCTCAGCTTCTTTGGTACTTACAAAGGCTTGCTCAAACTTATTCAAGTCATTATGTGAGGCTAACATGATTATCTCAACATCATTTATCATAATGGGTTCATCTGAATCTTTGACTGTATCAGAAGGTGACAATACTTTGGGCACAGAATCATGTGGACCTGTCATGGGTACATTTAGAATCTTTGATTCTTTTTGTTGCTTGGAGGGAACTGGAGTTACTTTAGTTGTAGGTGCCATTGATGGATACATGTGTCTGTCTAGACACATTTTCTCATATGCTTTTTTAGTCTCTTTTCCAACCAACTCATACTCTTTATTCATAATGTCAAGAGTTCTTGTCTTGGTTCTTAGATGAGGTTTTACCAGATCTAACAATATTTCCTTCCCATCATGTGAGAAAATAGGGAGAAGATTATCTAGTGTTTCTTCTCTAATCCTCATATCCTCTTCTATTACTTGTCTATTTAATAAGTCAAGTATGTTCCATAATCTATCAAGAATGACTGTCTTGGGTTCCAAAACTAAACTTTCAAACTTGATCATATGTGAGATAATCATAGAGTGTATCTCTGATTTATCAATCTCTTGATATTTATCATAGATATTTTCAATTTAATCTAATCATCCCTCATTAATGATTCTATTTCTCAAGATTTCCATAATAGGTCTGAATCCTACCTCAGGAGGTGCTAGAGTAATCTTTACTTTTCTTTGAGTTGTCCTTGAGGATGGGTGCCTTCTGGGGGCTCGCTTCCTTCTTCTAGTAAGCATTCTTGGCACAGAAGGTGGAGAGGATTCTAGGTCAATAGTATTAGAGGGCGCAGATATGCTCTCACCAGACTTTTTCTTTTTCTTCTACTGGATATCATCAGATTTTTCAATTTTGACTTCTACAAGTGTTTTCTTAAGTTCTTTAGAAATTTTAGCTTCACTAACTTTATCTAGGTTTTCTTGGGTGACACCATGAACTTTCAAAAGGTTAGAGGTAATCCTTGATGCTTTCCTCTTATTGTCTGCACTATATAGGATAGAATCAACTTGATTTGTCTTTTCTCTATATGTGCCCCATCTAGGCTCATTTGGATCTTTAGGTGCCGATAGAAGGACTTGTGCAAATCCTTCAAGAATATGTTCTACTTCATAACTAGGTGGGTGAATCCATTTGGTTCTTGGCTCAACTGCTTCCATGCATGTACAATATCATTCTACCATAAAGCATATGGTTGTTGGCAAGTTGACTTCCTAAGGAAGCATGACTTATTTTGTGTTGTCAATCATGGCAACAAAGTCATACTAAGTTTATGTCAAAGATAACTTAGAAGATAAAATGACTAAGTACAGAAAATAGGACAGAAAGAGAGATACAAAGATCAGCACATCAACGCATGTGTTAGAGATCACACTAGAACATGCATGCTTAGATATATACTTTATGGTGTATAAACATGTTAGATCCAAACATGCAGAGTATGAAACATCAGTACGGAAAAGTTACAGATAGATTAGTAGACCTGCATTCCAGGAAACAGAGCATGGAAGCCAACTATAGTTTTGATCAGTGTGTATGATTTTATAATGTAATGGAAAAGTTCCTTTAGTTATAAGTTTTTAATAATGTAATTAATGTTATAGTAAACATGCTTGGACCAACTTGTTCGGAAGCGTTATGTATTTTTGTTTTAGGGCCAACTAATGATTTGTTTTGGGTCGTGCCTATTTGGATTTGAAGACATAAGTATGTAATGTAAAGATATGTTACAAGTGTTGATTATTGTGTAAGAAGAAGTTACAGAGGGACAGTATAATGAATTCAGAAGATTATATAGCTCTTTGAAGGATTAAGAGCATCCATGCATACACGGAACTGATCAGAGAACAATGTCACTACAACAGTTCATTTTTTATATAGTGCATATCAAAATTTAGAGGGTTGTAGCCTTCATATTATTTTGGGAGTGAGCCTAGGTAGTGAGCCATACACCCTTAACAAGGTTTTTGTAAAAGACTCCTAACAGGGTCCGACCTTTAACCAGGTCATTGTACTCAAATTGTAAAGACTGCTTCTAACAGGGCAAAGGAACTTTAATAGGTTCATTATACCTAGTACAATATTTTTTGGGTACTAATCCCCACCGGAGTTTTCCTCTGATCAAGGTTCTCCGTAATCATATCATGTGTTATGTGTTCTTGTGTTATGATTCTTTGGATGCACATTTGATATATGTTTAATTGGCTAAAATATAATTAATTGATAAACACTGATTCACCCCCCCCCCCCTCTCAGTGTTTCTAACAATTGGTATCAGAGCTCTAGTCCTATGNGATTCCCCCCCCCCCCCCTCTCAGTGTTTCTAACAATTGGTATCAGAGCTCTAGTCCTATGAAAGAAATTTTTACCACTTGAGGAGATCATGGACTCAGCGGAAGCAAAACATTTGAAAAAGAATCTTGAAGCAACTCTTGAAGATCTTGATAGATCTGAGAAGGAAAATGAAGAACTAAGATTGAAAAATGATGGCTGTCAAATACTTATTAAAAGGCTAAGAAAATATCTGAAATATTTTTCTACAAGTGATCTAGGACAAATGGTCAAAAATCTTAATGAAGAGAATAAATATCTAAAGGATAAACTTGAAAATCTAGAGGAACAACTTACAGATAGCCAGAACACCATTGAAGACAAGATCAAAGAAAGCAAACAATTGGAAGATGAACTTTTGCAGGAAAACATGAAAGTCTTGGAATTGGAAAACATGAAGATGAAGTTAGAATCTAAATTAGCAGAAGCAAAGGATAAGATTGATAAACTCCACACAAGTTTTGATCTGATTCAATCCCAGCTCAATGCACAAAGAAAAAAAGGGAACACTACTGGTCTTGGATTCAGTACAGCACAAGATGAAATCAAATCATCACAAAATAAATAAAAAACACTTGAAGCATCTTCAGAAGGTAAGAAAGTTGAAGATAATACAGAGGTTATATTTGAATCACCTAAAAGAGAAATCAAGGAAGTTAACAGAACTTGTTATGCATGCAATAAACATGGGCATTTGGCAAGAGATTGCAAAGAGGTAAGACCTTTTAAAGGTTATTGTTACTCCTGTAACAAGTTTGGTCATAGGGCTATACATTGTAGAACAAGTCATAAGAATCAACATCAGCAGAATCACATAAGTATGAATCAAAACAATCAAAGAAATCAACTCTCATGAAATTTGCAGAACATTACATGTCAGATATGCAACTACAATGGACACACTGCAAAGCAATGCAGCATGATGAGAAAGAACATCGGACCTCCTATATTTTGTGTCACATGTGGAAAGGCTGGACATATCACAAGGTTTTGCAGATCCAAAACTCAGAAACAAGAAGATCCCAAAAAGTCTCTATTTGAAGAGAAAGGAGAAGTCAATTTTGTCTCAGCAAAGGAAGATTCAAGAAAAATATGGGTTGAAGTTAAGAAGGACAATAATGTTGGCAAAGGAGTTGATGCATCCACAATGGAAGCACCCTATACTTCTTCTTGAATAGACCTTCTTGGTCTTAAGGGGAGCTATTCTAGCTCAGAACCCCTGTGCAGTTGGTGTACTCACTTCAGAGTATGCACCTTTGGATTCATGGTTCAAAGCTCATATTACAGCTATATGCATTCACACATTATCTAAATTGCATCAGGATCAAAGTTATAAAATCTCTATGTATGGTTGTAAGCACTAAATGCGGTAGATCATATAAAAAGAAGTTCATATTTGATCATTTTCACAATTAAATTTGAGAGCATAGAAATTGAAGAGAATTAGAGCACTAAGACATCAAAGTATGAAGGCATAAATAGTTTGGCAGTTGGAATGAATGGATAATCAGTTTGAAGCGGAGCCCTAGCCGTCGCGCCATTTCAAAATTTTGTGGAAACCCTACATAAGGAAACAAAAAGTAAGTATGGTGACCCTAGTTGTGTTTGATGTAGTAGAGAGGAAGAGGTTCATATTTAAGAAGCACCCATTTAAATCCATAGTGGATGATGTGGAAGGGGATTTCTCCAAAACCCCGCTTGGCATTGTTCACGTGGAAGATATTCGTGCATACATTTACTATAAAAAGGAATCATTAGGAGATGATAATATAGATTCTCACATGGCATCAATGCAAAATAAGGATTTCACATTCAAAGATGAGTTCACGCACCTACAAGATAACCCTATTATTGATTATTCGAATGCGCATGAATTTGAAAAACCAGAATGGGTAGAGATCATGTTAAGAAGAATTCATGATGATCTCTTTTGGATTGGTGATGTTCCTATCCATATCACCATAGAACTAATCCATTAGTTAACTAGACTTTCAATGACTGGACCAGTATTTCCCATTGGTAAGGATGTAAAGAAACAAATTGAGCAAGTTTGTTTTTCCAGGAGTGATAGGCACGAAATGACAGTCGACCCTATCAAGGAGGATGACATTAAACTCATGACAATGATACTTGGATACAAGTTTCAGCAAGCAAGTAGGTTGCATAGTGTCTCTGCAGCAACAGTCCTTGTAGCTATCAAAATAGTGAGGGATAACACCCAATACAATCAATGTGAGATCTTGCACGATCAGTTGATTGAAAATATCAGAATCATCAAACATGACAGAAGAAAAACATTCAGGTTTGGATCTCTAATTATCTATTTATATCACCATATAGTTGGAAAGGTTGCAGACCTTTATCTAGACAAAGGAAAACCTACAATGACTCAAATATCTCTTAAAGCCACAGTAGAAAGCAGTGCAAGAGATAAAATGGATATGGACATAAAGATATTCAGGGTCAAAATGCAAAGCAGGTTCAGACTATCTGAGAAGATAGTTGACAAATACAGGGATACGATATGTTTCATGGTAGAAATAGATTGCACATGCATGGAGGCTGTTGAGCCAAGAACCAAGTGGATTCATCCACTAGGGTATGTAATAGAAGACCATGTGTTAGAAGGATATGCACAGGTCTTATTGTCAGCGCCTCAAGACCCTAATGAACCTAGATGGGGCACCTATAGAGAAAAGACTGACGAAGTGGATATTGAACTAAAACTTGCTGTTAACAAAAGGAAAGCATCCAGAATCACATCCAACATTCTAAGAAAGCATGGAGTCACTTGAGAATATTTGGATAAAGAAAAAGAAGCCAAAATTGGTAAAGTTAAACTTGAGAAGACTGATAACACTCAGAAGAAGCAGAAGAAAAATGTGGAAATTACCACTGCGCCTACTACCACAATTGATCTAGATACCTCTCCACCTTCTATACCTAGTAAGAGACCTAAAGGAAGGAAGGAAGCGGCTACAAATCATCCATCCTTAAGAGCTACACAGAGCATAGTAAGGAGTACTCAAGCTCCTCTTGAGGTAGGTTTTAGACCCAATCTAAATATCTTGAAGAATAGGATTATAAATGAAGGAAGATTGGATACACTTTCCAAAGTCTATGACAAATATCAAGAAATT
>MU226777.1:725262-770377 GCA_018584345.1 Thuja plicata | reverse complement strand
GACTTATTTTGTGTTGTCAATCATGGCAACAAAGTCATACTAAGTTTCTGTCAAAGATAACTTAGAAGATAAAATGACTAAGTACAGAAAATAGGACAGATAGAGAGATATAGAGATCAGCACATCAGCGCATGTGTTAGAGATCACACCAGAACATGTGTGCTTAGATATATACTCTATGGTGTATAGACATGCTAGATCCAAACACGCAGAGTATGGAACATCAGTATGAAAAAGTTACAGACAGATTAGTAGACCTGCATTCCAGGAAATAGAGCATGGAAGCCGACTACAGTTTTGATCAGCGTGTATGATTTTATAATGTAATGGCTAAGTGCCTTTAGTTATAAGTTTTTAATAATGTAATTAATGTTATAGTAAGCACACTTAGGTAGACTTGTTTGGAAGCATTATATATTTTTGTTTTAGGGCCGACTAATGATTTTTTTTGGGTCGTGCCTATTCAGATTTGAAGATATAAGTATGTAATGTAAAGATATGTTACAAGTGTCGATTATTGTGTAAGAAGAAGTTATAGAGGGATAGTATAATGAAGTCAAAAGATGATATAGCTCTTTGAAGGAGTAAGAGCATCCACTCATACATGAAATTGATCAGACAACAATGTCACTAAAGTAGTTCATTTTTGATATAGTGCATATCAACATTCAGAGGGTTGTAGCCTTCATATTATTTGGGCAATGAGACTAGGCAGTGAGCTATACACCCTTAACAGGGTTTTTGTAAAAGACTCCTAACAGGGTCAAACCTTTAACCAAGTCATTGTACTCAAATTGTAAAGACTGCTTCTAAAAGGGCAAGGGAACTTTAACAGGTTCATTATACCTAGTACAATATTTTGTGGGTACTAATCCCCACAAGAGTTTTCCTCTGATCAAGGTTCTCCGTAATCATATCATGTGTTATGTGTTCTTGTTTTATGATTCTTTGGATGTACATTTGATATATGTTTAATTGGCTGAAATATAATTAATTGATAAACACTGATTCACCCCCCTATCAATGTTTCTAATAATGGTGTCCTTGTATTTGTCAACTAGCTTCTCAGGTATTCTGAACCTCTTTTGCATCTTAATCCTAAATGTCTTGATCTCCATATCCATAGAATCCTTTATACTACTTTCTGATGTAGCTTTCAATGAAATTTGAGACAAGGTGGGTTTGCTTCTGTCTAGGTAAAGATTAGAAACCTTACCAATAATATGGAGGTACATGTATATAATCAAGGAACCAAATCTGAATATTTTTCTCTTGTCATGCTTGATAGCTTTAATATTCTCAATTAGTTTTCCATACAATATATCACAAAGGTTATACTGAGTTTTATCTCTTGACATCCTCATTGTTGCAAGAACTATATCTTTGGATACACTATTAAGTATGCTTGCATGCTGAAACTTGTAACCAAGTATCATGGTGATGAGTTTAATGTCTTTCTCCACAATAGGATCAACAATTCTTCCACGCCTATCGCTTCTATATAAGCATGCCTTCTCAACCTGTTTCTTTACATCCTTTCCAGTGTGAAGAACGAGACCAACCTTAGAGAGTCTGGTCATCTCATGAATGAGATCAGAACTAATACCGATAGGAAATTCACCAATCCAAAATAGATCATCATGAATCCTACTGAGTAGAATTTTAACCCATTCTGGTTCATAGAACTCATGCACATTTGTATACTCAAAAATAGGGTTATCTGAGAGATGTGAGATTTCATCCTTAAATGAGTAATCTAGGTTCATCATAGATGCCATGAGCATTTTTATTTTGTTATCATCAACAGACTCCTTCTTACAGTAAATGTAAGTGCCTATGTCCTCAACATGCACGACTCCTAATGGGGTCTTGGAAAATTCTCCTTCAACAACATCCAAAACTTAATTGAATGGATGCTTCTTAAATACATATTTCCTCTTCTTAGAGATGTCAAACACTATAGGAGTTTCCATTACTTACTTGTAACTTGCTTAAATAGGGTTTCATAGAGATTCTAAAATGACGCATCTGTGCTATGGTTCTGTTACAACTGCAATCCACTTTGCTAACCAACTAATGGTAATTAGTCAATACTAAGACGCTTGAATCTCCTGTGCTCTCCAACTTCTCAATCTATAATGTAAAAGTGAAGATATTAGATCTTTTACCGACTTATAAATGAGTTACCGCATTTAATGCTTGTTGTCGTAACACAGTTTCCACTGTGATTTCCAATGTTAGTTCTTTCTCTACTTAGAACCTTGCACTTTTGCATATTGTATCAAAATTTTACAAAGAGGATAAAACTGAAGGGGCATACTCAGAGGTGAGTATACTTGCTGCACAGGGATTTAGAGCTTGTCTAGCTCCCCCTATGACTATGAGGGTCATCTAACCAGAAGTAGAAGTTGCATCCACTATGGATACATCTACCACTTTGTCAACACCATTATCTTTCTTTACTTCAACCCATATTTTGCCTGAATCTTCCTTATCTTTCACAAACTTGGCTTCTCCACATTCTTCAAATAGAGATCCTTAAGACTTATCAGGTCTTCCTTGTTTTTGTGCTCTAGATCTGCAAAAGCTTGAGATGTGTCAAACCTTTTTAAAAGAGTGACAAATCACTGGAGTCTTGTTGACATGGTTAACCATGTTGCACTATTTAGCTATGTGTCCCTTGTAGTTGCATATCTGAAAGATAATGTTCTAATAATTTTTCTCTGATTGATTTATCTAAGTGTACTGAGTCTGACCTCTTTGATTTTGTTGTGTCTAATTTCTTAAATTTGACGTGCAGTGTATGGCTCTATGATCAAATGTGTTGCATGAATAACAATAGCCATTGAAAGGTCTTACCTCTTTACAATCCCTTGCCATATGTCCTTATTTGTTACATGCATAAGAAGTATGGTTAACTAGTTTGCATTCATCTTTAGGTGGTTTTACTTTATTCTCTGCTAGATTCTCAGTAGCCTTTGCTTTTGTAGTTTCTTCTTGTGCCTTTTTTCTTTCTTGCATTGTATTGATTTGAATTTGTGCTTCATTGTATCCAACACCAGTGGTATCACCTCTTAAATTTTGTGCATAAAGCTATTATTGTAATATATCAAAACTTGTGTGTAATTTTTCAATATGATTCTTGGCT
This sequence comes from Thuja plicata, assembly GCA_018584345.1. Lineage (NCBI taxonomy): Eukaryota > Viridiplantae > Streptophyta > Pinopsida > Cupressales > Cupressaceae > Thuja > Thuja plicata. Next base: position 767,229 of record MU226777.1, on the reverse strand, counting down.
TCTATCAACTCAGATTCTATCTTTTTTTTATGTTCTCCAACTCCAAGATCTTCATATTTTCTTGCATAAGTTCTTCATCTAATTGTGTACTTTATTTAGTCTTTTCTTCAATTGTTTTCTGGCTATCTATTATCTATTCATTCAAATATTCAATCTTATCCTTTCAAGAGAAATTTTCTTCATTCATCTTTTTGACCATTTTTCCTAAGTCATTTGTAGAGAAATCTTTCAAATCTTTTCTTAAATTTTTTATGAATAATTTTGAGCCATCAAATTTCAATTTCAGTTCTTTATTTTATATTTCAGATCTATCAAGATCTTCAAGACCTTCTTCAAGATTCTTTTTTAGATGTTTCTCTTTGGCTGAGTCTATGATCTCCTCAAGTGGTTAAACTTCTCTCAGAGGACCAAATCTATGATACCAATTGTTAGGAATGACAACACTGAGAGGGGGGTGGATAAGTTTTCAACAATTTATTATATTTCAGCAAGTTGAAACTAAGCCCAATGTATAGATAGAAAAATAAATAAGCAGAGCATATAGCACATAACACAAGATATGTTTATGGGGAAACCTTGATAAGAGGAAAACCCTGGTGGGAATTAGTACCCACAAATATTGCACTAGTTTTATGAACTTGTTAGAGTTCCTTTTCCTTGTTAGGAGAAGGCATTACAATGTTGAGTACAATGACCCTGTTAAGAGTCTTTACAAACCCTGTTTAGGGTGGATGGCACACTTCCAGAGCTCACTTCTCAATAAGAAGAAGGATACAAAATCTTGATAACAAATACTCACAATATCTGAAAGTTGAAATGTTGTTATGACACTTCTTGTCTAATTAGTTCCTTCTATGTGCTGAAACTCTAATCACTAGTAGAGCTTTATCTCATACTAATTATTTTTCTTTCTCTGCTATCTTCCTTATTATCATTCTCATTTTAAAAAAATCTAACCCACTAATACAAAATACATATTTAAGTTTATATACATACTTAATAGACGTGACCAAAACTTAAGACTTAGTCAGCCCAAAATCAACACAGACAACGCGTCAAAGTTAATTGGCTAAAGCATGTTTACATGAGTGATAATAAAATTACTAAAAACATATTAAAATAGGTACATATCCATAACAAAAAATTTTTATATGCGCTAACCAAAATCTGTAGTCGGCTCTATGCTCTGTTCTGTTGAACTGCTTGTGACACTTAGCTTTCCTGTAACTTCATCATACAAAAATATATGATGTTGCGTGTATAGACTTAGTATAATGATGTATCTAAAATATTATATGTGGAGGCGTAGATCAAGATGAGTTAATTCACACATGCTCTAGTGCTTTGATCAATGGGTATATCTCTATCTGCACTATCTTCTATGTTAGATTTGAGAAAAACAAATCCACCCAAGAACACCTGCATGCAAGACTGTCACAAACTAGAAGCAAAGACAGAAGAGAGAAGAACAGAGAGCTATGGCAGCCTAAAAGCTAGAGACATGAAATCCATGTTAAAACAAAAAATCTTCTATATTATCAACAATAGAATACAATAAATAAATCTCCTTCTGCCTCATGAAAAGAAAAGTGGTGAGTCCTTATAAAAGGATACCGAAACCCTAAAGGGGAAAAAATCTAAAGACTAATAAGCTGCCTAAGTATAACTTAAGCATAGAGTATAAATAGACTAATAATTAAATGATTTAATTATTAGCTATACTATGGATACTATAACACCCCCCCCCTTAAGTGTAACTTAGGGAGAAGCAAAATAGCTAAAGACTACTGTAGAAAGTAGGAAAGATGGGTCCCGGCAACAAGGCCTGATCAGGTACCCAAGTACAAGAAATAAACTAGATGAAGGAAACTAATCCTTCAATCTAGGCAAAGTTCCGGAGAGAGGAACAAGAAAGAGCAAGAAACATCTCCGAAGCATGTAGCTGAAAACTCTGTCAAAAGAGACTGCTGGAACCCCCACTGAAGTGCATGACCAGGTAGAGAAGACAATGTCTGAAGAGCTGATCAATCAAACCAGGAAACAATAAAACCAACAGGTGAACCCCCCCATAATGTTGAACTGGGAGAGGTGACAGGAACACTGAAATGTAATGCCAGAAAACATCTGCAGAAAGAAGAATCAGGAACACCAACAGTGTAACAGAAGTACAAACACAAGATAAAGGGCAGTGTCACCGACACATAGCATGGGCTAATGTCATGGAAGGTACACTCACTTGACAAAGGTGGATGCGCCTAAAATGGCATAATCATCATAACCCCCCATGGCACTTTATAACAGAGTGTAAGTACAAAAACCATACAAGGTGTACAAGATCCCAGAAATGTAGAAGTAGGCACTTTATCTCAGTGCGTTTACAGAACAAAGATGCAACAGTGGAAAAGCATACAAGCTCAAAATTCAGAAAGAAGAGTGAGCCAGAAGTACAGTAGAAGAGATCCCAAGACCTGTAAACCCAAGCAATCCACCAGAGTGCAAAAATTGCCAAACTTGGAGGAGAGAGAACTTGGAGAAGAATCTAGAAAAAATACCCCTGCAACTGAATAGTTCACTGAACCAACTTTTTGATGATATCTGGTTTGCCAAAAATGGAGTCCAGATGAGCCAAATATGGCTCTTGAAAGGCAAAAACAAACATCAGACTTTGACAAAAAAAACCATTGTCAAAACAACAGAACCCAAAACCCTAACTACCATCATTGGAAAGTGCTCAGAACAAGCTTTCTGACGGTATATGGAAGTCAAAAAAATACCCTTGGATGCTCAAGATAGAGCGAAAACAGTCCTGGGGGGTCAGAAAGGCCTCAAAATCAGGCTTTAAGCCCCTAGGGCTGAAAAAATTTGGGCCCCCAGGTGCATGGCGTGCCCAGGGGGCTTAAACAAGGCCCACGGTCACCCATTTGACCGACCGCATAAAGGGGTAAGCCCGCGGGGGCTAGCAAAAGGCCGCCATCGGCGGAGCGGTGCTGGGGGCGGTGAAAGACTCTGGGGTGGAGAACACCAGCGGCGGCGGGGCGCAGGGCAGCGGGGGCCGTTGTGGGGCCGTAGAGCATGGCGGTGGCGGGGCCTTGTAGTGGCACAGAGGCTAGAGGAGCCAGAGGCGGTGGGGGCCGGGAGGAGCAGGCCGGTGGCAGGGAGGTCGCGGGCGGCGCGGTGGCAACTCGCCAAAATTTGCACAGACTGCATTTTTTAAAATGCATAAAAACCTTAAAAATAAGGTTTTTTTTTAAATTATTTTCTCAGTTTCCATGCCCGTACGACACTGGAAACCAAATTTTTTTTGCCTCGGGGTCAAATTGTCCAAAATGGACAAGCTTTATATGGATTCTGGGGTTTTTGGGTGCTCTGAGCGCAATGGTAATGTCCTTTTGGGCCCAAAGTGACCAGAAATAAAGGTCCCCCTAAATCCACACAAAAACCTTCTGAAAAACCAGAAAACCTCCAGCTTCTGATGCACTTCCACAAAACATGAACAGCCAGCTGCAGGATGGCTCTGATACCATGTTAGATTTGAGAAAAACAAATCCACCCAAGAACACCTGCATGCAAGACTGTCACAAACTAGAAGCAAAGACAGAAGAGAGAAGAACAGAGAGCTATGGCGGCCAAAAAGCCAGAGACATGAAATCCATGTTGAAAGAAAAAAGCTTCTATATTATCAACAATAGAATACAATAAATAAATCTCCTTCTGCCTCATGAAAAGAAAAGCGGTGAGTCCTTATAAAAGGATACCGAAACCCTAAAGGAGAAAAACCCTAAAGACTAATAAGCTACCTAAGTATAACTTAAGCATAGAGTATAAATAGACTAATAATTAAATGATTTAATTATTAGCTATACTATGGCTACTCTAACATTCTATACTTAGCTGAATTCTGATCTTAGTTTTCCTGTAACTTCATCATACAAAAATATATGATGCTGCATGTATAGAATTAGTATAATGATGTATCTAAAATATTATATGTGAAGGCGTAGATCAAGATGAGTTAATTCACACATGCTCTAGTGCTCTGATCAATGGGTATATCTCTATCTGTACTGTCTTCTATACTTAGCCAAATTCTGATCTTCAAAGTTTATGAACTGATTATCAAAACTTCATATGACTTTGTTTCCATAGTGACAACAAAAAACTAGTCATATAATCTTAGTAAAGTCAACTTTCCAACAATCCCAAGGCCTATTATGTGTGGGAAATGGATGATAGAGTCCTGCATTTAAAGATGTGCCATTGGATTTTTGACATAACACACACTGTTCTATATATCTCCTTACATCCTTCTACATTTTGGGCTAATGGTAGAATATTTCAACTAGATCTAATGTCTTATTCAACCCAAAGTGACCACTTAGGCTGCCATTATATTTCTCTTGAATGAGGGTTTCCCTCATGGATCCCCTTGGAACATATAATTGTTTACCTTTAAATAACAAACCATTCTATCGAGTGTATTCAACAAAATTACTATGAAAATGATTATCAAAATCAAGGCATACCTTATAGACTTCTGAGAAATCTACATCCCCTACATACAATTCCTTTAATCCTTCAATTACTATGCTCTGCAATTTGATTTCTCAGATAGTGAGCAATCTCCTACTAAGTACATCTGCAACTTTATTGTTCAACCCTTTCTTATGTTTTATAGTGAATGTATATGATTGCAAGAATTCCATCCATTTGATGTGCCTAAGACTGAGTTTTTATTTATTATTAATATATCTTAAAGCTTGGTTGTATGTATATACAATAAATTCCTTTGGCAATAGATAATGCCTCCACTTCTTGAGGGCTTGGACCAATGCATATATCTCTAGATCATAAGATGAATACCATGACTTGGCTTCATTCAACCTTTCACTATAGAAGGCTACTGGCCTCCCTTCTTGACTTAACACTACCACAACAACTATGTTTCTTGCATCACACTCTACAAGAAATAATCTGTCAAAACTCGGTAGCACAAGGATGGGTTCTATAGCTATTTCTGTCTTCAACCTTTCAAAACCTTTATTTGATTCCTTGGTCCACATAAAATTTGTTTTAACTCCACCTTTTATAGTGTCTAGGATAGGTGCACAAATCTCACTAAACCTTCTCACAAACTTCCTATAAAACTGAGCCAATCCATGGAATCTCCTCACTTGAGTCCTTGTTTTTGGAATAGGCCAACTTAGGATTGCTTCTACTTTTCTTTTGTCTATTTTTAGATCACCCTGTGAGACTACACAACCTATGTATACAAGTTCTTGTTTCATGAACTCACTCTTTTCAAGGTTAATGGCCAGCTTGTCTTCTTGGAGTTTGTTCAACACAATCTCTAGGTGTTTCATATGCTCATCTTTAGTGTTACTAAAGATGAGGATGTCGTCTAAGTACACTACTACAAACACACATATATAATTTTTTAGGACTTCATTCATTACTCTCATATAAATGTACTAGGTTCATTTGTGAGACCAAATGACATTACTAACCACTCATAGAGTCCCGCTATGGTTTTAAAATAATACTTCCACTCATCCCCCTCTTTCATCCTTATTTTGGAGTACCCACTCTAAAGGTGAATTTTAGAAAAGTACTTAGCATCCCTTGGAAAGTTCGTCAAGTCTTCTATACTAGGAATAGGAAATCTATATCTAATTTTTATCATATTTATGTCCCTAGAATCAGTACACATCCTCCTTTTACCTAGTTTTTTAGGTGCCAAAACCACTGGAACAATACATGGGCTTATACTCTTTCTGAATAGTCCTTGGTCCAACACCTCTTGTACTTTCCTTGCAATCTCTTTGTTTTGTTCCGGTGTCATCTTGTAAGCATCTCTATTAGGCAATGATGCCCTTGGCACAAAATCAATCTCATGGCTAATAGCTCTTTGTGGAGGTAGGGTGATTTGTGTCCCATCACAAATTATTTCCTTGAACTGGTGAAATAATTGTTTGACCTCTACAGGCATAGGTTCTTTTTAATGTGTCTCTTCTTCCTTGGCTTTTACAATGATAGCACAGCCAACCCCTTCTTCCTTCTTCATATCATGTAGGAATTTTTTTCCACTCATGAGGAGGGTGTTAGAGTCCAGATTCTTCATTGTTTCCTCTTCTATTAAGGACTATATTTTATAAGTGACTCCATTCTTCTTGAACGTGTACTTATTCTCCTTGTCATGGCTTCCTAGCAATAGATGGCATACATCCATAGGTAAGAAATCATAGAGTATCTTTTCTTTGTACTCTCCTATGGTAAACTCAGCCCAAACTTTCTCATTGACTAGTATATTTTGCCCTTTGTTAAACCAATTCACCTTGTATGGATATGCATGGGGTATTTTAGTAAGTTTCAACTTCTCCACTACCTCCTCTGAGATTACATTATTTGTTGATCTTGAATCAATAATGACTCTACACACCTTTCCAAGGGTCTTACATTTGATCCCAAAGAGTGCTCTTCTCTATTTGTGCTCCTCCTTACTAGGTACTTTAATCAAAAATCTTCTAAGCATGAGACTCTCACCTTTCTCTGAATCAAGAGTTACCTCTGAATACTTTAAATGACTGTCCTCTTCTTGAACATAAGCTATCTTCCTCTGACCTTGTGAGGATGATGCTTTGTCTGGACATCTATAGGCAGGGTGTCCTATTTGTCCATAATTGTAGCATTTCATACTAGCAAAGTGTGAACCTCTTCCAAAGCCACCAGTCCTACTTGTTTGTCCACTATTGAAACTCCTACCTCTGCCATAACTACCTCTATTACTTGTCTCACTTTCTTGTTCAATCAATTTGGAATCCCCTTGACTTCTATCCTCTATATTTCTACCACTAGAGCCTCCTCTGTGCCCTCCTCTAAAGTCTTTTCCATTTCTTCTACCCCTAGAACTAGATTCTTGTTTCTTTTTGTTTTGTTCCTCCACCTTGATGGCAATTTGAACACAACCATGGATAGTAGTAAGGGCAAAGAGGATTAGTTCTTCTTGAATGCTCCATTTAAGGCCATTTATATATCTTGCCACTTTGATTCTTTCCTCTTCATGTACCTTGGACCTAAGACACAACTTTTGGAACTCCTTTATATAAGAGGCAACATCCATGTCCTTCTACCTAAGATTTTCTCATTTTGTGTAGTTGAATTTCATAGTCATCTGGTAGATAACTTTCTTTGATTTTAGTCACCATATGCTTCCAATTACTTATAGGATTCTTCCCTTCTCTTTCTCTTTCTTCTTGTAGAAACTTCCACCAAGTTAGGGATTTTCCCCTCAACCTATATTTTCCTATCTTCACATTTTGGGCTTCTGTGATCCCATGACACTCAAAGTGATTTTCCATACCTTCTATCCACTCTACTACTAATTCTGCATCCATTCTACCAGTAAACACATTGATACCTTCAATTTATTTTCAACTAAATTCTTTGAGGGCTTTGAGAAACGGTTCTTTTGGTAATGGAGGGTCAGGTTCTAGCTCTACATCCTCTTCTCTTAGTGCCTTTAATTTTCCCTTATCATCCTCTAACTTTTCTTTGACTTTATCAATAGTCTCTGCTACTTCTTCTAGCTTTTGCTTGACTGCGTCAAAGGCTTCCTCTAGAAGTTTATTCTTTTCTTTTTGTTTGTCAAGTCTTTTTCTAGCTTTGCATTTGTCACCATGGTACTCTCATCTATTGAATCTCTCACCTCTGACATGCACACTACTCTTCCCAAGCATTTCTATGGCTCTAATACAACTTTGATGGGGAGATCCAACTACTTGAGCTCTTTGGCTCTTCAAAAAGGATCTTTCTCAACATTTTTGGGTTACTTAGCTCTACCCTAACTAGATTACACTTCTCCCAATCCTCTACTCCACTAGATCTCACCAATCAAATTCAAACTCTCATTCTCTCCTTCACAGTCCACTATGCATTCTTAGGTCCTATCAATGCTAACTATATTTCAATTCCTCACAAGCATGGAAATAGGTATCTTCACTCTTTCTACATTACTTCCAAAATGTTTTGGAACCCTTTCCACTAATATTTCATAGGATTTCCTATCAATTCCTTGGTTTCCTATATTTTAGGTCTTATAGCATTTTTGCCCCAATTAGGCCTCCTAATTCTTAAAATCTTGGAACTACTCCCAAATTTTCTTAATAAGCCATCAAACCAAATTTGGATTCTTTATTTACTTATCCTAGGCTTTGATATTTTCTAGGTTTGGACTGCCCATGGTGTCAGTACAGTGTACTTTTATGGAACCCCTATTTTTAAGGGTTTATTGGCTCTTTGAACTAGTTTGCACTTTAAAGACTCAAAAGGTGTTCAAAAGAACTCCTCTCCTCTCCTCCTTTTGAAAACAATACCTTGAAACATCCCTCTACACTTTACAACTTTATATTGGCACAAACCAATCCATCTACTCCTTCTTTACCACTATGTAACTCTCCAAGTTTCTAGCCGGATAACACTACACTCGCCTAGGGATTGCTTGTAAAAATAGTTTCCATTCCCCAAAAAACCCTACATGCATATTTACAAGGTATTTGCAATTCCCTTCTTGATTCAAGGTGTCCATTAATGATTCAACTGGTGGAGATCAAGAAGGAGCCATTTTTAAGCAAACTGCCCTATACAGGACAATGAAACTATCAAACCAAAAAGAATTTGCAAACTACTACTAAAATATACAAACTTTAAAAAATAATGCCACAAAGATGTCCAACATACAAAACATGAACAAAAAATGTAAGAATATTAGACCATTTAATTCATTGGATTGGGGATCATGGCAAACATAAGTCACTGTGACACAGAAACCAGATAGATTTCTTCTTCCTCCAACAAAGTCCATTCAACAAGACATCCAACCTTTAAATTAGGGTTTAATTAGGCTTATATATCCCCCAAACACTTTCCCAGAACCTAGGTTGGGGATTTTACATAATTTATGTCCGTTTGCACCTTTTAAGGAAAGTTGTCAAGACAACTTTTGCAATTTTTGCATTCTTGACTTTTCATTTCTCCTAACTTGCATAGTTAGATTAAGAGTCAACATGATTGACCCAAAATCAAACATAGACCTCATTTAACAACTATTCCCACACTTTGGAGACCTGTTCCATCCTTTGACCAACTTTGACCCTTCTAACATTAAGGTAAAAATAAAATAATGAGGACCGTTCGACTAAGGAAAAGACTAAGAAACTAAAAAAACCTATTTACGAGGCACTCACACACACCTTGGGACTTTATCATAGTCCTTATTCTCTAGTGGTTGGATAGAACCACCTACAATCCAAAATTTGTAAAGGATCTTCACTAGCATCCTAGGGTGCTCCTACACCAATTTGAAATGGACATCATAAAGAAGACAATACACAAGAGAAAAAGGAATTTGAATGCCGCAGTATTCATATTTTAAATTAAGAGAGGAAAAACCCGGCGGAGTATTATAAATTTTGATGTAATTTGTGGTTGAAACTAAGGGGGAGTGTTGGCATGAATCAATTTATACCTACAAACACCTTTGCATTTTCAAAGTAAGCATTTAATACAAAAAATTCCATCACCATCCATTCTACCAGAGTTGTCCGCCCAAGGTTTTTGACTGTTAGTTTCTAGATATTTCTCCTACCGACATCCATGTCTTTCACATGAGAATTAATAGAATTACATGAATCTGAAGAAATATGTAATGTTGTCAGACCTCTATAAAAGAGGCATTATGTAATGATTGTGTATCAAGGTGGATCAATATAGCATTTAGTGTTTTATTTATGTATGTTAAATGTCTTTGTGTTTATTTGTGTTGATCCATGATCTATCTAGTACCCCTATCAATATGTATGTATGTGTTTATATATACATATGTATACATATTATGTATATGTATGTGTTTTCTAATAATGTCTTTATTTTTAATAAAAATTTATGGTATAAACGTTTAACATTTTATAATGAAACTTTTTATAGATTAAATATTTTTTATTTGTTTCTATTAAATTATCTTTTGTTAGTGATTAATTTGGTATTTTGCCAATAGTAGAGGAGATATTCAATACTCAACACTATGGAAACTTTGCAAACCAAGCTTCGAGTTGAGATGTTGGAAATGAGATAAGTAATTGAGAGGGGAGGGGTGAATCAACTACTTCAAAACAAATCCTTTGTCCCTTATATGTCTTAAATAATTTAGTATTGTTACTCGGTTAATTAAGATATTCTTCTGTAAATCGGGTGTCAAAGTAATCTTTATAATATACAATGCAATTATCCTTTACAAACTAGTCTGGCCTTGTTTCTATAAACTTAACCATTTTCTTTCATCTTATTTCTAAATACCTACTTGGTTCCAATCACATTCTTCTCCTTTGGCCTAGGCACAAGAGTGCAAGTCTTATTCTTCTCAATCTTCTCAATTTCTTCATTAATTTCTTCTATCCAACTTTCATCATTCAATGCATCTTTAATAGTTCTAGGTTCAAATAAACTTAGTAAGCATGTGCCTTTGAGTTTCTTCCTTTTCATTACACCTTCTGTCTAATCTCCAATTATCTTCTCAGGTTCATGATGCCTTTTAAGATATCTAGAAAGTAGTGGATCTTTTGTTCTAGGTTCTGGACTTGATCCACTAGGTCTTTCATTCTCAAAAATTCTTTCCCTTTCCTCTGTCTAATGCTAAGGTTCCATCATCCATGACTCAGAACCCTCTGTCTGTGACTCGGGTTCCTCTATCTCTGACTTGGTTCCCTCTGCTTGTGACTTAGTTTCCTCTGTCTGTGACTCGGTCTCTTCTACCAGCATCTCAGGTTGCATAGTTTGTGCTAGTATATTTAGTGGTCGAAAGTTTTGTTGTCCCATCACCATTGCTCGAGTCATAGGTAAAGTATCAAGTTCATAATACACAAAGTTCCTATAGTCTCCAGGCTCTTTACTTCTCTTCTCTTCACATTTTCTACAAACTCATCAATCTTGAAATGTACACTTTCTATGACTTTACGGGTAGTAAGATTTAGACATTTGTATGCTTTTATTTTACATGAGTAACCTAGGAATATTCCTTCATCACTTTTTGCATAGAGTTTTCCATTTCTATCTTCCTTCAAGATGTAGCATCTACTTCCAAATAATTTGTAATAATGAACATTAGGTTTATAGCCATACCATAATTCAAAAGGTGTCCAGTTACTACCTTTCTTTAGTTAAACTCGGTTCAGGGTGAACATTGTAGTTCTGATGGCCTCCTTCCAGTATTTGGCAGCAACATTCTTTTCAATCATTAGACTTCTGGCACAATCCATGATGGATCTATTTCTTCTCTCTACTATTCCATTTTTCTATGGTGTACCAGGGGAAGATAGCTATCTTTTGATTCCTCTCTCATTACATAATTCATTATTCTCATTAGAAATTAATTCTCCTCCTCTTTTAGATCTTAGGCATTATAGTTTCTTTCCTGTTTCCTTTTCTACTCTTGCAAGATACCACTTGAATTTCTTAAAAGCTTCTGATTTTTCTCTGAGAAACATGACAGTCATCATTCTGGAATGATCATAAAAAAATAGAATAAAATACTTCTCTCTAGTATAGCTTGTTGTTCCAATTGGTCCACATAGATCAGTATGTAGCAATTCCAAGACTTCATTAGTATTGTAATTCTTTCTTTTGAAACTAGTCTTGCTCATCTTTCTAATTTGACATTGTTTGCATAGTACTAACTTGGGTTTCTTTAAAATAGGAATACCTATGACTCTCTTGTTCTTTCTTATGTTTACCAAATTATCAAAGTTTACATGGCACATTCTTTTGCCATAACAAACTTTCTTCTACTTGTGAAATAAAGCATGAACCTTTAGTGAGATCAAGATAGAATAGATTACCTTTTGTTTGTCTGCCAGTTTCGACTAGGTTCCCTTTACCATCTAGGAGCTTAGCCTTACCATTCATGAATTCCACCTTGAAGCCAATGTTGTTCAGTTGTGCTACACTGAGTAGATTTCTCCTCAATCGTTCAACCCAATAAGCATTATCACATTTGATTCCTTCTGTTAGAACTATGCAACATTTTCCTCTTACATGGCAAGGTTCGTCATTCCCAAAAATGACACTCCCACCATCATAGTGTTCAAGATGCTCAAACTTTGTCTTATCACCAGTCATGTGATGAGAACAACCACTATCAATTATCCATGTGTCATTTTTATTGATGTTTGAGAAAAGTGTTGTCTTCTCATATTCTTCATTTGACTCATCCTTAACAGAAGTATAAACCATTTCTTCTTCTTCATCACTGTTATAATCTTTAGCAATATAAAAAGAATTCTTAATTTTATCCTTGTATCTTTTGTAGTTCTTGAAATCTTTCTTTCCCTTGAATTTGTTGAAATTCTTCTCATCTTTGTCTTCTTTGTTCAGACACTTTGCAGCAATGTGACCAACCTCATTGCATGAGAAACAAATCAATGGTATCTTTCCTTTGTATTTTCCTTTTGCAGCTCTTCTTGCAAGTAGTGCTTCAATTATGTCAAGATCTTCATCATCAGATTCATCATCATTGTCACTTTCAATATTCTTCCCTTTTGAGTATCTATCCTTCTTACCAAGCTTTAGTTTCACTTTGAATGCAGACTCAAGATTGCTAGAGCTAGGAGAGTAATTGTCAAATTTTTCTAGCTCAAAAGTTGGGAGCCTTCCCACTAATGTATCTAGAGTTATATCTTTATTGCACCTCATCTCTTGAATAGCTGAAACTCTAATAGCATAGATAGGAAGTAAAGTTATTTTTACCTTGCTGACCACTATTGTATCTTCAATTACTCCTCCTGTAGCTCTGATGGCACTCACAATCTTCTTGATTCTGTCACTGTATCCTATAATGTCTTCTCCTTCTTTCATTTTCATCTGGTCAAATTTTCCTCTTAGAATTTCTTCTTTGGCTCTTCTTAGATTTTCATCTCCTCCATGAATGTCCTGTAATAGTTTCCACATATCATAGGCTATAGGGAAGTCCTTGTTGGAGATTTGATTCTGTTCAGTTGATTGATTGTATGTTTTTCATTGATGACAACATATAATACATAGTAGTAATTCTCTATGTACTTATCAGAATGATGACATGAATACTTGCATGTTTATCTACATGTTTTTTTATGTTATGTTCATACACTTAGATCTAGATATGATGATTCAGTTAAGTTGTGTAATTCTATTATTGGCAGTTATAGTCCTGTAAGAGTATCTATTTAGAGCTGATGTATGTAACGTGTTTCTTGATTCGCACCTATCTTCAAGATATGTGTGTGTATATTCATGATTAGTTATGACTTGATGATTGTTATCTAAAGGCACCAAACGTGTTTGAAGAAGATTACAAAGTTATTGATAGATTGGTGAGGCTGACTTAGTGAAGCGTAGTGTCTATTCAATTTATACTTGTGTGGTTCTAATTATGCTTCCGTGCTTAGTAGAGCCAATAGGGATGTTATAAAGAATTGTCTTACAGGTCCCATGATCTTATACTTTGAGGAAGATACTTATAGAAATTCATTTGTGATATGCTAAGTGTGAAGAAGAAGTGAAAGATTATAATACACTAGAACTGATCAAGATAGTAGGTCTACTCTATAGTTCATCATCAGATATAGTGCATATCTATTATACAGAAGGTTGTAGCCTTCACCATTGAAGCAGTGAGCTTTTGGACAGTGAGTCCACCACCCCTAACATTGTTATTTGTAAAAGACTCCTAACAGGGTCTGACCCTTAACCAGGTCACTATACTTATTATATTATAAAGTACAACTCCTAACAGGGTTGAAATATCTTCTAATAGGGATTACTATAAACAAGTATAGTTCATTGTGGGTGCTAATTCCCACTGAATTTTTTACCATTTGGTTTCCCCGTAATCAAATTGTGTGTTGGGTACTATGTTATCTGATTAAGCATTTAATTTATTGTATTCTAAAGTTAAGGAAGTAAAAATAATTAAATTTACTAATAACTAATTCACCCCCCCCCACTCTCAGTTATCCCTTGGGACTATTCTAACAATTTATATCAGATCCAAGTTCCTTGGAGAAGAAGCCTAACAACTTAAGGTAGATCAGATGTCTTACTTGAGAAAAAAGAGCCCTAAGTTCGATGGAGAAAATTATCTAGATTGGAAAAACAAAATGATAACACATCTACAGTGTGTTGGCTTTGAGATCTTTGAAATTGCTACACAAGAAGTTGTAATTCAATCTCTGAAAGACCTTGCAAAGGATGATGCTACTAACAGAAAAAATGAAACATTTACCAATAATGCAACTGCTAAAGAAGCCCTAATCAATGCCCTATCTGACAGTGAATTTTCTGAGATCAAGAAAATTGATAGAGCATATACCATATGGAAGTTTTTAGAAGATATGTTTGAAGGAGATATTCAAGAAAAGAATGCATGCAGGAAGACATGGAAAAAGAAATACAATAGTCTTGAGATGTTATCTGAAGAGAACATTAGAGCCTACAATCAAAGGATAAATGAAGCAGTCTCTGGAATCAAAAACAATGGTGGAGAAATATCAGTAGAAGACATAATGGACAAGCTGCTAACTACTTTAATATCAGACTATGAAAACAAGATAAGTATTCTAGAGGAAACCATGAAATTCTCACAAGACTTCAAGAGATAGAATTTGATCAGCAAAATATCTACATTTGAGATATCAAGATTGAAGAATGAACCTAAAAGTGAAACAACCTTCAAAGCCTCAGTCCATGGTAAGAAATCCTTACACATCTCCAGTCATAATGAGAAAGAAGAAGTTGATGAAGAACTAGAAGAAATCATTGCTATGATTGGTAAAAGAGAAAAGAAAGGAAAAGGAAAATATGAAGGAAAACTTCAATTCAAATGTTTTTCATGCAACAAGATTCGTCACTTTGCATCTAAGTGTCCCACAAGAGTCAATAAGTTCATATCTGATTACAAACCTAAATATAAGAAGAAATGTTATCATGCTGAAGAAGGTATAACTGATGAAGATTCAGGAGAAGATAAAATTGGATTTGTTGCCCTTAGAGACATAGAAAGGTTGCTCGAGGAAATGGACATTGCAGATGAAAAGGAAGAACAAGAGTTAGCCCTAATTTCCAAAGCTGATGTCAGAATGAATTGGATCATTGATAGTGGATGCTCTCATCATATGACAGGTGACAAAGACAGATTCATTCATTTAGACAAATACAAAGGTGGTATGGTTAGATTTGGAGATAACACTCCTAAACTTATCATAGGCAGAGGTTTTATCACCTTGGATGGAAAGAACAAGATAGATGATGTTCTATATGTTGATGGATTACATCATAACTTGCTAAGTGTTGGACAGCTACTTGACAAAGGTTATCATTTGGAGTTCAAAGACAACAAGTGCATCATTAACAACAAGGATGGAGACATGATTGCATTAGGCTCCAAAACAAAAGGTAATGTTTTTCAACTCAATTCTGATGTAAGTTGTTTTGTTGCAAAAGTGGATGACAGTTGGTTATGGCACAAGAGACTCTATCATATCAACTTTGATAACATAATAAAGATAAGTAATGTCAAGGCAGTCAGAGACCTTCCTAGTATTGCGAGACCAATTGACACAATGTGTAGAGAATGTATTATGGGAAAGCATGTAAGGAGTTCCTTCAGAAGCAAGAAAAACTTAGCTGAAAACAAATTGGACCTAGTGCACACATATTTATGTGGTCCTACCCAAACAAGATCATACTATGGAGAAAGGTATTTCATTTTCTTTGTTGATGATTTTTCTAGGATGATGTGGGTTGCATTCTTAAAAGAGAAGTTTGAAGCCTTTGAGAAGTTCAAAATATTCAAAGCTAAGGTTGAGAGTGAATCTAGATTAAAACTGAAATGTTTGAGATCAGATAGAGGAGGAGAGTTCACCTCTGATCAGTTTTATGACTACTATGAAGAACATGGAATAATAAGATAGTTGAGTGCACCTAGAACCCCTCAGTAGAATGGGATTGTAGAAAGGAGGAACAAGATTATACTTGATACAACGCACACTATGATGATTGAAGGAAAAGTTGTGCACACATATTGGAGAGATGCAGTGAATACATCAGTCTATACTATCAATAGAACTCAATTGAGGCCAAGCATAGATAAGACACCCTATGAGCTTTGGTTTGGTAATGTACCTACAGTAAAGTATTTCATAATCTTTGACAGCAAGTGCTACATTAAGAGAGATGATGGTCTTGGTAAGTTTGATGCCAAAAGTGATGAAGGTATTTTCCTTCGTTACTCTACAAAAATAAAAGCATATAGATGTTTCAATTTGATATTGAAAAAGGTAATTAAAAGTACTCATGTAAAAATTGATGAAAAGTTTATGGTTCAAGAGAGATACTATGAATATGCACCTATGATTGCAGATGAACCCAGACCTAGCAACAAAGATATTGTTATTGAAGAAATGTTTGATTGCATTGATGTCTCATGCAATGAGCCTAAATCAAGCAGAGAAGAATCACATATTACAGAAGAATAATTCAAACCTAAGGTTCCTAAATTCACAACCAAATACCACTCTAAAGATGATATCATTAGAGATCAAAGTAGTAGTGTTTTGACTAGATCAAAAGCAAAAATTCTAGCAATGGATGAAGAGGTATGTTTACTTTCAAAGATTGAACCCTTAAGTGTTGAAGATGCTTGTAATGATTCTGATTGGAAGAATGAAATGAAAGAAGAATTAGATCAGATAATTAAAAATGATACATGGAAATTGGTCCCTAGACCCAGTGAAAAAATTGTGATTGGAACAAAGTGGGTATTCAGAAACAAGATGAATGAAGATGGTACAATAATTAGAAACAAAGCAATATTGGTATGTAAAGGATATGCACATAGAGAAGGAATAGACTACACTGATACATTTTCCCTAGTGAGCAGACTGGAAGCCATTAAATTTTTCTTGGCCTATGCAACATTCAAAGAATTTAAAGTTTATTAAATGGAGACTTGAAGGAAGAAGTCTACATAGAACAGCCTGAAGGGTTTAATCTTTCAGATAAACTAGACATGGTATGGAGATTGAAGAAAGAACTCTATGGTCTTAAACACGCCCCAAGAGCTTGGTATGAGAGACTTGATGGTTATCTTACCAAGATTGGATTCAAGAAAGGAGTAGCAGATTGTAACCTATTCACAAGGGAAACACCTAATGGATTATTACTAGTTGTCATATTTGTTGATGAAATTATCTTTGGAGGTAATGACAAGCTTAGTACAACATTTGCAAAAGAAATGTAGAATGAATTTGAAATGAGCATGATTGGTCCAATACAATATTTCTTGGGACTGAATGTAAAGCAGATAGATAAAGGTATATTCATTAATCAGTCAAAATATGTGAAGGAAATATTGAAGACCTTCCAGATGGAAGAGTGTAAGCCAGTATGCACTCCCATGATAACAAGAAGAAAGATTTCAAAAGATGATGATTCCACAATAGTTGATAAGACATTGTACAAATCTATGATTGGAAAACTCATTTATCTAACTCAATCTAGACCTGACATATCTAATGCAGTTGGCATTATTGGAAGATTTGCAGCTGAACCCAAGTAGAATCACCGAATGGCAATCAAGAGGATATTCAGATATCTAAAGGGAACTATAGACTATGGTTTATGGTATCCTAAATCAGAGAATGTACAACTTCATGTGTATACAGATGCAGATTGGGAAGGTTGTATTGATGATAGGAAGAGCACTTCAGGAGGAGAAGTATTTCTTAGAGACAGGTTGGTTTCTTGGATAAGCAAGAAGAAGAACTGTATTTCTTAGTCAACAGAAGAAGCTAAATATGTTGTAGTAGCACTAGATTGTTCAACCATTATTTGGATCAAGCAGATGGTTAAAGACTTTGGCATTCAATTTGATTATCCTATTGTTATTCATTGTAATAAAACTAGCACTATCAACATGTCTAAGAACCCTGTGATGCATGCAAAGACAAAACACATAGAGATGAAGTACCATTTTTTAGGAGAAAAGGTTGCAGACAAAGAACTAAAATTGGACTATGTGAGAACCAAAAAATAGTTGGCAGATATTTTCACAAAGCCCTTATCAAAGCATACTCTTGAGTATCTCAAGGAGAAGTTGGGAGTAATTCCCTCTCCTGAGTCTGTTTAGAAGAAGCGGAAATAACATCATTCATTAAGTGACTGATGAATGGTTGACTACTCTACTTCAAGAGTAGTACTTGTGCCTAAATTTCTATGGCACCCTTTTCCATTGATGTCAAAGGGGGAGTATGTAGTAAGGGGGAGCATATACTCTGGGCGAGTATAAAAAATAGTTAGAAGAACTGAAGCAGTGTAGAGGAATCTTTGATGAGGATATTGAGAAGATTATATAAGAAAGAGGACATCATGAAAAGAGGATGTTTTTAATATCATATGTTGCCATCAATGTCAAAGGAGGAGATTGTTGGAGATTTGATTATGTTCAATTGATTGATTGTATGTTTGTCATTGATGACAACATATAATACACTGCAGTAATTCTGTATGTACTTATCAGAATGATTACATGAAGAATTGTGTGGTTAGCTACATGTTGATATCTTAATTATGTTATGTTCATACATGCAGATTTAGATATGATGATTTAGTTAACTTTTGTAATTCTGTTATTGGCAGTTACAGTTCTGTAAGAGTATCTATTTAGAGCCGACGCATGTAATGTGTTTCTTGAGTTGCGCCTATCTTCAAGATATATGTGTGTATATTAATGATTAGTTATGAGTTGATGATAGTTATCTAAAAGCACCAAATGTGTTTCAAGAAGATTGCAAAGTTAGAGATAAATTGGTGAGGCCGACTTAGTGAAGCATCGCATCTATTCAGTTTATACTTGCATGGTTGTAATTATGCTTACGTGCTTAGTAGAGATGAAAAGGATGTTATAAAGAGTTGTCTTACAAGTCCCATGATCTTATAATTTGAGGAAGATACTTATAGAAATTTATTTGTGATACTTTAAGTGTGAATGATATGAAAAGAGACAGAATATGTACAAAGCAAAATATCAGATGTGGTTCATTCATCAAGAGTCTATGTGAAGAAGAAGTGAAAGATTATAATACACTGGAACTGATCAAGATAGAAGGTCTACTCTATATTTCATCATTAGATATAGTGCATATCTGTTATACAAAAGGTTGTAGCCTTCACCATTGAAGCAGTGAGCTTTTGGACAGTGAGTCCACCACCCCTAACAGGGTTATTTGTAAAGGACTCCTAACAGGGTCTGACCCTTAACCAGGTCCCTATACTTATTGCATTGTAAATTATAACTCCTAATAGGGTTGAAATATCTTCTAACATACATTACTATAAACAAGTATAGTTCATTGTGGGTGTTAATTCCCATCGGGGTTTTTACCATTTGGTTTCTTCGTAATCAAATTGTGTGTTGTGTATTATGTTATCTGATTAAGAATTTACTTTATTGTATTCTGAAGTGAAGGAAGTAAAAATAATTAAAGTTACTAATAATTGATTCACCCCCCCCCCCTCTCAGTTATCCCTTGGGACTATTCTAACAGTCCTTTACTTCATCAAATTCTAAGTAGCTGAGTGAAGAAGCTATGTCAATCATCATTATGTTGTGATGCTTCCATTCCATCATTTGTTCCACAGTCATAATCCATGTTGGTTCCACATATTTTCTCTCCAAAAATGCAAACCAACATCACTGATAGTAGATATATGTAGCTTCATCATCTCTTGTCATGCTAGGAAATTGTCTTTGTTTAGCTTAGGGATCTCCCTTTTATAAGACATCTCTGATCTTTAGCTTAGGACTTGAAACCTTCTCTGAAAGCACTTGAAGGTCTGATACCAATTGTTGGAAATTAGATATGTAACTGAGAGGGGAGGGCTGAGTTAGTTACTCCATAACAAATCCTTTGTCCCTTAGATGTTTTAAATACTTTAGCACTGTTACTCGGTTAATTAAGATATTCTTCTGTAACTCAGGTGTCAAAGTAATCTTTATAATATCCAATGTAATTATACTTTAGAGATTCAAGTGCAAAAACATAAAGCATGAAACAAATAACATATGACCAGGTGGCACCAAGATTTAATGTGGAAACACAATATGGGAAAAACCACTAATGTAACTACTTATTGTTTTTCACTCTTCTGAAGTGAGCCCTGTTAGGAGCCAACCCTATTAAAGGTTACAATAACACACTGCTAGGTGTGACATTGTTAAAGGATTTAATCACCTTGTGAGGAGTGACCTTGTTAGAGGTCTTCAAAACTTCAACATAGAAATGCTACCTTGTGATAGGATTTACAAAAATACTATTAAGTCTACTCTGTTAAGAGATTTTAGATCACTGCTATAATTATTAGAAAGTAACAATGAATTGACCTGTATTTGTAAGCAACTGTCTTTGCTGATTTAGATATTTGTTTTGATTAGAACTGGATCCTTGCTGATTAGATGTTCTATTATAGCTCCGAGTGGTTGGTACTCAATCAGAATCCTATCTAATTTTGCCTTCACTCTTAATATCACAGAATTCCACACTTCTACTTTTTCTTCTTGTTGTCACCTTACACACATTCAATCCAAACTTGACCTTTAATTTATATGGTAAGCTCTGTCAAGTCAACTTGAATATACTTCTAATTATAAATCACAATTCAGTTAGCCTCATAAAACCAATTAATTATAGAATATAAATCATTGTTAGTTGGCTGCCACTGAATGCCCCAGTGACTCGATCAACACTGAACTTCCTTCAATGCCTGATTGAACTCGGTCAACACTAAATAACTCATTTTTTTCACCAACTGTGCTCAGTCTGAATGTCGACATTTGTGTAACATCACTATATAAGTGTTTAAATACATGTGTAACATCAATGAAAATACACAATTGAATAATTTTCTTCAACATAGATTCATCATCAAATAGTGTATAAAAATTACCAACTTATAGGAGAGGACTTTCCCCTTTGATTTAAATCCTACTAAACTTAAGAGGGTGTTCCTAGAGGTCATTCGATATGACTATTAAAGATAAATAAAAATAATATAATAAGCTAGACCATAGGCATGTTGAAACCTCAATTCATGATCACTAGTAATTTAGGTATATAGTCTCTTACCTTAAATATGAAGAAACACCTCTCACTGAGAAAATGAAAATATATTGTGTACACAACCAAATATCTAGATGAGGTAGATTATTTACCTTCAAATGCATCCCTTTAATCTTGGTTAGACACATGAAATCTACAATTTATCTTAATACAATTGTTTGAATTTTAGGAAGTTTAGGGCTTGCACAAAAGATAACAATAATTAGAATGTTTAATTACAAGAGTGAAAAATGTGCAATACATTCCCATAATATGAAAGAATAAATATTAATGATGATTAAATTTTAGCTTTTTTCATCCCTCAACATATTTATCAATTCTTATCCATTGGACAACATAGTCTACAATTGGAAAAATATATAAATATCGAGATTGTAATTAAATAAAAATAACTATATATGCAAATGTATACAATATCTGAGAAATGAAAATTATGAATCAAATAGATTCTTCAACAATGGCACACTCTTAATACGATATTCTCCATAGGCTAATGGGTTTTTATCTAGTGCCTACATTAAACTTTATTTAAGTTATATAATTGTAAGCTAGATTAGGCATCATTTAAGGCATAACTATGGTGCATATAGGAGGTAGAGGTTAATTCTTATTTTTTATTTTTTATTGTATTTTTGTTGAAATCTATTGAAGGTATCGCTCTACAAATGACATTTTATTATCAAGTATTTGCAATATATTTATTATTATTGTTAACATGTAACTGATTGAATGTTTGATAATGTTAAGTTGAAGATGATGCAAAACATTAAACTAGTTAGTGGTTTGTATTGTCATTGATGTCAACTTGATATCATCTATAAGGTCATGTACATAATGCCAAAGAATTTAGATAATCAATAGAACAGAGGTTATGCTTTCAACAATGCATAAAAGGCAAGTATTCACTAAGTGATAGACAACATCGATGGAGTGCACACCATCGGTAAAGACAGAGATAAAGTCACAGTGATGCCCGACAAGAAAGAAGACAGTGTTTCCTGACAAGAAAGATTCAATGATGCTCAAAGGATGGAGATCCCAAAGCTAACTAAAGTTACACTGACAAAACTATCAGTTGTCATCGTCGACGAACTACAGAATTGATCGACAGAACAGAGAGATCACAAAATGACAAAATATCTAGCTGGCAGAGCTTAAGGATAGACTTAATTGATTGTTTTATTTGTTTTATTCAACCACAGTTAAGAAATTGATTTATACATTTGGCAAGAAGATAACTAGGAGATAAATTAGGAGTTAAAGCCATAAATCAAATTGGGTGGATTGTTTTTCACGCCAAGAATCAAGAATCAAGAATAAAGGAATATCGTGTCTATATAAGAGACAAGCATAATTAATTTCTGAAAAAAAAAGCAATAAAATACATGTGGGAGTGAATAGAAAGAAGATGTTGAAGAGAAAATGGTGAAGGATAAACTTCATACAGTCTTGATCAATCAAGCTAAGGGAGAGATAAAGAATTCTACAGACATCAATGAACAGTGAAGCACAATGTCACATAATAGAAAGTGTGGAGCACAAAGGAATTAAATTGATACATTGATCAGAGAGGTATTATACGTAAATAGATCTAAATATCTGTAATTCAAATTTGCATTAGAGACAGGTCATTCTGTTTCAGTTTAACCATTGAAGCATTAAGTCTCTTAATAGAGAAGGACTTAACCATCTTCTATAATTGCGGTATATCCTAATAGATTACCAAAAAGGTTGATTCATGATAGTAGCATCAGTCTTACCTAAATCCTATTGACAATCTAAGAAGGAGGTTGATTCAAGGATGGTAGTAAGATTATCATAAAGCCTATTGACAGTCTAAAGTTTGATTCAAGGATGGTAGCGTAGGTGTCAGATACTAAATGACAACCTATGTATAAAAATCCTCTAACAAGGTCGCACTTAACCATGTGTTTGTAACCTTTAACAGGGTTGGCTCCTAATAGGGCTCACTTCAGAAGAGTGAAAATTTGGGGTACCAGTCCCAGTGATTTTTTCCCTTAATAGGGTTTCCATGTTAAAATCCATGTGTTATGTGTGTATGGTTTATTACTTTATTGTTTTACATCTCACATATGCATTTATGGATTGATTGGTATACTCTGCATATTTACCGAGCTTCAGTAAATAAGTTTTACTGCTTATCAGTAATCAAGGAGAATAAAGACAGACAAGGTAAACTGACAGACAGTTAATTATTTCAAAGTATTTCAAGGCATACATCTTGTAGGGACTTAATAATATGAGGTGTATTGATTGGTGGATTAAAGTTTAAAGGATAAAAATTTGAGGCCACTTATTCACCCCCCCCTCTCAGTTATTACTAACAATTGGTATCAGAGCTTGTGTGCTTAGAAGGAAGGTTTCAAGACCTAATTAAAGATCACAAGATGAATAGACGAGATGTGCCCAAGTTGAAAAAAGACAACTTTGCTTCATGGAAAAGCAGAATAAGACTCCACTTATCAGGTATTGACAATGATATTACTCAGTACTTAGATACTAAATATGTGTTTCCTATAGGACCATTGATGGTAGATCAATTGAGAGTGAAGCATTAACATAACTGCATGGTTATAGAGCTTTCTTCCTCACTCTCTAATGCTGAATTTGAAGATGTCAAAGATTGCAAAAATGCAAAAACAATGTGGGACAAACTAAAAATTGTACATGGAGGTGATACAAATGTTTTGAGAGCCCAGGTAGAAATCCTTAGAGGAAAGTTTGATGATCTCAGAATGAAAGAAGGTGAAAACATCACACAATACAACACAATAATAAAAGAAGTAGTCAATGATATACAAGGCATTGGAGGTACACTTGAAGAGGAGACAATGGTAAGTAAAATATTAAGAACCTTATTGCTTGTATATGCTATTAGAGTCTTTGCTATTCAAGAAATGAGAGCAGTAGAAAACAATACAGTCACTCTTGATAGCCTAATTGGTAGATTGATTTCATTTGAGATGAATAACTTTGATAATAGTGTCTTACCAGGTTTAGAGTCTACATTTAAGTCTTCTATGAGATTAAGAAAATCTTGTCAGAGACACTCATCTAGAAGAGACAGTGAAAGCGAAAGTCAAGAAGAAGATCTAGATGAATTAGAAGCACTCATGGAAAGAATAATGCAAAGAGGCAAAGGAAAATACAAAGGCAAGTTACCACTTGTATGTTTTAATTGTAAATAAATTGGACATTTTTCTACAAGATGTCCTAAAAAAAGAAAAGATGACAGAAGTGACAACAAATATTTTGAGAAGAAATTTGACAGAGATGATAACAAAGATTACTGATGATTAGAGAGAAATGATACCCAAGATTACAAGGATAAAGGCAAGAAGGCTAGCTATCTAGCTGCTTGCAAAGATGAAGATACTGACACCGAACCGGATGATGACATCAAGATAGTATTTGTAGCTATGAAGGATGATTCATATGAAGATGAAAGGTATGAAGAAACTACACTCATATCTAAGATTAGTAAGAATGATATCTAGATTATAGATAGTGGCTACACTCACCATATGACTGGTGACAAAGAAAATTTTAATATTTTTGAATACTATAGAGGTGGTAGAGTAAGAATGGAAAATGATACACCTTGTCAAATTAAAGGTAAAGGAACAATAATGTTGAATAGCCTGATTAAATGTGAAAATGCTTATTGGGTAAAAGGATTGAATTATAATCTATTGAGTGTTTCTCAGCTGAATAATTTAGGTCACAGAGTAGCATTTGAGAACAAGAAGGAAAATATCTTCAATGAATCAGGAAAACTAATTGGTACCGATGAACAGACCAAAGGTAACTTATTCTATCTGAATGATACTAATCCCAATTGCCTGATGACTAGGAACGAAGACATATGGTTATGGCACAAATTACTGTGTCATGTGAATTTTGACAACATGATGAAAATAAGCAGGAAAAGAAGTGTAAGAGGCTTACCAACGATGACAAAGCCAGACAACATCATGTGCAAAAATTGTCAAAAAGGTAAAATGACAAAATCTAGTTTCAAAAGTAAAACCCATACATCTGATGACATTCTAGAATTAGTTCATACTGATTTATGTGGACCTATGAGGACAAAGAGCTACTATGGAGATAGATATTTTATTCTCTTAGTTGATGATTATTCTAGAATGATGACAGTCATGTTTCTAAAAGAAAAATCTGAAGCATTCAAGATGTTTAAATGGTACAAGGCTATGGTAGGAAAAAAAAGTGGTAAGGATTTAAAATGTTTAAGATCAGATAGAATAGGAGAATTTATATCAGATGAATTCACCAATTTCTATAATAAGCATGGTTTAAAAAGATAGGTTTCTACACCAAGAACACCACAGCAAAATGGGATTGCTTAGAGAAGGAACATATCAATAATTGATTGTGCAAGAAAATTGATGATAGAGAAGGATATCATCCAGATCTTCTGGAGGGAAGTTCTTAGCACTGCTATCTATACACTTAATAGAGCATAATTGAAAATGGACTCAAAGAAGACTCCTTATGAGCTATGGTATGGTAAAACACCCAATGTAAGTTACTTCAAAATATTTGCAGTCAATGTTATGTCTTAAAAGATAATAGAAATGGAAAGCTTGGCGCCAAAAGTGATGAAGTTATTTTTCTAGGGTATTCTACCAAAATTAAAGCTTTTAAATGTCTAATCAAGGCTTCTAACAAAATAGTTGACAGTGCAAATGTGAAGATTGATGAATTTGTAGAAAATAATGAACTGGAAAGCACAAAAGAACCAATGAACTACAACAATTTTGTATACTGTGAAGGACCCATAACTCTACCCGAGCAACAGTGCTTAAATCCAGAACAACAGAATGTTGTAACTGACGGTCAGAATGTTGTTACCGACGGTCAGGATAATGATCAAAATGATGTGCAAGGTAATGAAGATCAAACTGATATACAAAGAGATGTGTCTGTACTTGCAAGATATGTAAGAAGGAACCATCCAAAGGAACAAATCATAGGAGATAAGAAAGATGGTACAAGAACAAGAAGTAAGTCTTTAAACTCAAATTGCTTAATTTGTGAGTTTGAGCCAAAATCTATCAATGCTGCACTAGGTAATGAAGAATGGATAAGTGCTATGAATGATGAGATTGAACAGATTGAGAAGAACAAGACATGGTCACTTGTACCAAGACCAGGTGACAAGAATGTCATTGGTACAAAATGGATATTCAGGAACAAACTGAATTAGAATGGAGAAGTCACAAGGAACAAAGCAAGACTTGTATGCAAGGGGTATGCACAAGAGGAAGGTATAGACTATGGAGAAACCTTTACACCCATTGCTAGGCTAGAAGGAGTGATAATTCTACTTGATTATGCTGCATACAAAGGATTCAAAGTATATCGAATGGATGTCAAGTCGGCATTCCTAAATGGAATACTTGAATAAGAGGTATACATTGAGCAGCCAGAAGGGTTTGTGGATCCAGACAAGAGGAACATGGTATGTAGACTTCACAAAGCCTTGTATGGATTGAAACAAGCTCCTAGAGCCTGGTATGAATGACTTCATTCCTATCTAATAAGTATTGGATTCATGAGGACTAGTGAAAATAGTAATCTTTATTTGAAAGAAGATACTAATGCTAACACTTTGATTGCTGAAATATTTGTTGATGACATCATATTTGGAGGCAAGGATATGCTATGCAAATCATTTGCTGATGAGATGAGAAAAGAATTTGAGATGTCTATGTTTGGAGAGATCAAGGTCTTTCTTGGTCTACATATTATTCAACAAAGTGAAGGTATTTTCATTACACAGTCCAAATACATAAAATAAATCCTAAAAATATTCAAGATGGAAGATTCCAAACCTGTTGGAACACCAATGGCTACTAGATGAAAATTAACTAAGGAAGACAAGACAACAAAGGTAAATCAGACTCTGTATAGCTCAATGATAGGAAAACTCATGTATGTTGTACACACTAGACCAGATATTGCACATGCAGTAGGAATTGTTGCTAGATTTTCTGCTAACCCCACGGAATCACATATAACTATTGTGAAAATAATTCTACGATATATGAAGAATAGTGAGAAATTTGGCTTATGGTATAGAAGAGAAGGAAAATTTGAACTGAAAGTGTTTACCGACATTGATTGGGCTAGAAATCTTAATGACCAAAAGAACACAACTAGAGGAGCATTCTTTATGGGTGACAGACTTATCACATGGATTAGCAAGAAGCAAGTATGCATCTCTCTGTCTACTACAAAAGCAGAATATGTTGCTACTGCTGCAAACTGGTCAAATATTGCATGGATCAAATAGTTACTGGAAGGTATGCATATGAAGATCATAAAAAAAGTAATTATCTATTGTGATAACACCAGTGCAATAAATATTTCCAAAATTCCATTAATGCATGCAAATACTAAACACATTTCCATCAAGTATCATTATTTAAGAGAACAAGTTCAACAAAAAGAAGTGATACTTGAGTATGTGCAATCAAAAGAACAATTGGCTGATATCCTCACCAAGCCACTGCCCAAGGATACATTTGAGTATCTGAGAAAATGACTAGGGGTCAAACCCATGTCTACCAGTCAGTAAAAGGACTGAAGGCTGCATCAGCCATATATTATCAAAATATCATTCATGATTGATGCAAGTAAAAGATGAACTTCAAATCTACATCTATATACATAAAGGTATATATTAGAACCAAGCATGAAAGAATATTTGGTATATTGATGATGGATAAAGGAAATTCAAGGAATATATTATGGATAAAGAAAATTGTTTGACAGAATGTCAAATATTTGTAAAATATTTGTTTGGCATTGTTGTCAAAGGGAGAGAATGTATTCATATTATCATCAGAACCTATTTATGATTATATTACTCTAAACAGGGAAAGATCATATCCATAGGGAGATAATTTGTATAAAATTTGCAAATAAAAGACAACAACATCAAAGAAGAAGAACAGTCAAAGAGAAAAATTAACACAAACAAAGGACACAACACATCAGAAGAAGAGATAGTGAAAGCTACAAGAATCAAATAACACAGAGCTTACCAGCGGTCATACATTTCTATCAGTTATCAAAACAAACTGTTTGGTAATTTGATGAATCTCAATAATTGTATTTCATATTGTATTAGAAATACTATAGTGTGATAATACAGTATGTTTCCATCAATGCCAAAGGGAGAGATTGATAACATGTAATTGATTGAATGTTTGATAATGTTAAGTTGAAGATAATGAAAAACATTAAACCAGTTAGTGGTTTGTATTGTAATTGATGTCAACTTGATATAATCTGTACGGTCATGTGCATAATTCCAAAGACTTTAGAGAATCAATAGAATATAGGTTATGCTTTCAGCAATGATAAAAGTCAAGTATTCACTAAGTGATAGACAACACTGACAGAGTGCGCACCATCGGTAAAGACAGAGATAAAGTCACAGTGATGCCTAACGAGAAAGAAGACAGTGTTGCCCAACAAGAAAGATAGAATGATGCCCAACGAATGGAGATCCCGAAGCTAACTGAAGTTACACCGACAGAACTGGCAGTTGTCACCATCGACGAACTGTAGAATTGACTGATAGAATAGAGAGATCACAAAATGACAAAATATCTAGCTGGTAGAGCTTAAGGATAGACTTAACTAATTTTTTTATTTGTTTTATTTGACCATAGTTAAGCAATTGATTTATACAGTTGGCAAGAAGATAACTAGGAGATAAATCAGGAGTTAAAGCCGTAAATCAAATTGGCTGGATTGTTTTTCATGTCAAGAATCAAGAATCCAGAATCAAGAATAGAAAATAAAGGAATATCGTGTCTATATCAAAGACAAGCATAAATCATTTCTACAAAAAAAAAAACAATAAAATACACAGAGGAGTGAATAGAAAGAAGATGCTGAAGAGAAACTGGTGAAGGATAAACTTCATACAGTCTTAATCAATCTAGCTAAGGGAGAGATAAAGAATTCTACAGAAACCAAAGAACAGTGAAGCACAACATCACAGAGGAGAAAGTGTGGTGCACAAAGGAATTGAATTCATACATTGGTCAGAGAGGTATTGTACGTAAATATATTTGAATATGTGCAATTCAAAGTTGCATTAGAAACAAGTCATTATGTTTCAATTTAACCATTGAAGCATTAAGTCTCTTAATAGAGAAGGACTTAACCATCTTCTATAATTGAGGTATATCCTATTAGATTACCAAAAAGGTTTATTCATGATAGTAGCATCGGTCTTACCTAAATCCTATTGACAGTCTAAGAAGGAGGCTAATTCAAGGATGGTAGTAAGATTAGCATAAAGCCTATTGACAATCTAAAGGTTGATTCAAGGATGGTAGCGTAGATGCTAGATACTAAGTGACAACCTATGTATAAAAATCCTCTAACAAGGTCACACTTAACCATGTGTTTGTAACCTTTAACAGGGTTGGCTCCTAACAAGGCTCACTTCAGAAGAGTGAAAATTTGGGGTATCGGTCCCAGTGGTTTTTTCCCTTAATAGGGTTTCCACGTTAAAATCCATGTGTTATGTGTGTATGGTTTATTACTTTATTGTTTTACATTTTACATATGCATTTCTGGATTGATTGGTATACTCTGCATATTTACTAAGCTTCGGTAAATAAGTTTTACTGCTTATCGGTAATCAAGGAGAATAAGGACAGACAAGGTAAACTGATAGACAGTTAATTATTTCAAAGTATTTCAAGGCATACATCTTGTAGGGACTTAATAATCTAAGGTGTATTGATTGGTGGATTAAAGTTTAAAGGATAAAAATTTGAGGCCACTGATTCACCCCCCCCCCCCTCAGTTATTACTAACAATTATACTATTATATTGTATATTTTGTTTCAATGTAAGTGGTATTAGAGCATGAGCTTGGAACTTTGAAAAAAATAATCAAGATAATTATTTGGCTTAAGAGGTCAAATCAGCAAGCATATTCTCTCTCAAAAAAAGAATTTTCTTGTTCATTTTAAGCTACTATACCATAGATTTGATACCATTTGAATCTTATTTGGAGAATTCATTAAGCTCACCTAAATCTTTCTGTTTGTCCTTAGAGGGATGTGTTTGTCTTAGTAAAATAGTGTATGTCATCATACCATAAAAAAAAAAGCTTTTTATTTTTCTTTTTTTTAAATTTATTTTTTATTTTGGCATTATCATGTCTACCCCCAAAAAAATTCTTTCAAATGTGCAACTTCTCTGAAAGTCTAATTATGCCACATGGAAGATCAAGATGTGCACAATTCTTAAATTTGAATGATTATAGGATATTGTTACTAGTGCAACTCCAAGTCCCACTAATGCTAATGAATAGAAGAAGTTCAACAAGGATGATGCCAAAAAATTGATGTTAATCACCCTCAACATATTTGATGAGGTGCAACCACACTTTCAAGATGCCAAAACATCAAAGGTTGTGTAAGATGCACTCTACACCATCTATGAGGAGAAGAACCAAATGAATCTTATTAATCTCTAGTCTAAGTTGCATACACTTATATGCAAGCTGGAAAAACAATTGAAAATTTCTTATGTTGAGTGTTTGTAATCCATCTAGAGCTTCTTACACTTGGTAATGAGGTGGAGGATAAATTGCTTATCTTTATTACCTTTAGAGCTCTTCTTCCCATGCTTTGGATGTTTGTTACCACATTGAATATTACCAAGCATAAGGTGTCATTGGAAGAATTGGTGGATATAATTTAATAAGAAGAGGTCATTTAGTCTCTGTAAGATGATTTTGAGGGAAAATAACTAGTCTCTAAGTAGCATGAAGGGAAATAGACTCACAAGAGACCATCACAAAATAAGCCTCAACAAAAATATTATTTAATGCCTTGAAATACAAATTAATGGTTTTATATTTATCATATTAACACACATGATATTAATTATTGGTTGTACAATGGATGTACACAAGGTAATTCTAGTAGGGAAGGCTCATTTAGTTGTAGTCATTCTTGACAATCAAGAGTTCATCCTTATCAATGATGATAACAAGGACATGTTGTAGCAAAACAAGATGAGACATCTGATATAGTTACTGATGAGTGTACCTCATAAACTAAAAGTTGTGGTTTCAATAATAACTTGGTTGTTATCTCCCAAAATTCTCCTCAAGAGATGTTTGGCTAATTGACTGTGGTGCCAATAGACATATGACATGAAATAAAGAGTTATTTGATACTCTGACTATTTTACAGGTATTAGAGATCTCATCTTAATAGATGATGATAAGGAATATGTGACAACAAGAAATGGCACTATTACCACCCCTCTAAGCACACAAATTTTTTATCTCACCATGGTCCTCTATGTGCCAAGTTTGACCACCAACCTTTTCTCTACCAACAACTTTTGAATCATACACTTAAGGTGGAATTACAAGTTAAAGATGGTTTCAACTCTTGTCTCATCTCTCAAAATGACATGGTTCTTTCTATAGGTTTTAAGAAGGGTCATTTGTTTTATCTTGAGGCCGTTTACTTCTTTGGAGTTTGTTTTTATTATTATATAGTAGCATCTACTTCTCTTTGGCATTACAAATATGGACATCTCTCTACTCAATGTCTCCATGAACTAAATTCATACGACATGGAAAGAGTTATCCTTCATATTCCATCTTCTTTTTCTATATAATTTTACTGTCTTGTATGGAAATAACGTCAAGATTATTTCATACCCAACACCTACCACACCACAAAGATCCTTGTAGTTATAATACATACCAATCTATGTGGATCATTTCCCTCTTCTTTACAAGGGTTTAAATATTTCTAGTTGTTCATGAATCACCTGTCTTGTAGGTCTTGGGTGTATTTTCTTATGAGGAAAAGTGAGGCCTTCTCCCATTTCCAAAACTTATACCATCAAGTAGCCTAAAAGTCTAGCAAGCCTATTCTTCTTGTGCACATAGATCAAGGGGGGAATTTACTTTTAAGGAGTTTTTAAAGTTATTGAAATCTTATGACATCAAACAAAAATTTATTGTTCTCTATAAAGCTCACCATATATATGATTGGTTTTCTAAATGCAACAAAATCATATTGTTATAGAGATTAATTAGCGCATGTTTTCTATAGTAAAGCTGGAGGATCATTTCTGGTAAAAGTAGTCAAGACAGTTTGTTATCTACTCAATAGTGCTTCCACTAAAATCCCAAAAATAAGAGACAAGAAGAGGTATGGAGTAGTTAAAACTCATTGATTTCTTATCTTTCACTGTTTGGTTGTATTGTACATATATGTTGTGTTCTATCTCATAGAAGGAAGAAAATCAATCCAAATACACTCTAGTGCATTATTTTGTGTTATAATTTGACCTTAAAATATTTTAATCTTAGGGACCTTTAGGCACATAACTTTTATGTGAACCAAGATGTGGTCATTGATGTTTTATATTTTGACTCCTTGATGCATAAGGATGATCCAACATCTTTGAATAAACATCTCTCACAATCAAATGATTTGATAGAGAACTCTTCCCAAAAAGGAAATGAAGGGCAGTTATTAGTGAATTATTTGTTGATCATGTTACTTTGAAGAATCATTATTATGATCGAAAACTATGTATACATCCAAATGGGTTCAAATTACCATTAGGGATACCCACATAAATTCTCTTTTAGATCTGTCCAGAAGACTAAGGATACAAATTCAAACAAGGAATGTGGTGAATCTACTACTGACAATTTCATTTGGGAATTGTATCGAACCTAATAAAACTCATGAGGCTCTTATTCAACCACATTGGAACAAAGAAATGAATGTTAACCATGAATCTCTAATGAAAAATCAAACATTTGAGCTTGTAGATCTTCTCGTAGGAAATAAATCTATAGGTTGCAAATAGGTTTTCTAAATAAAATACAAGGCATATGGGTCCATAAACAAGTACAATGCACGTATTTTTGGAAAGGGATATGAAAAAAAAAAAGGGCATTGATTATGAGGAGACCTTTTCACACACTACAAAGCTCAAAACTATTTAATTTGTGTGTGCAATGGTTTTGCATAAACGATGAAATCTTCATTAGATGGATGCTAAGAGTTAATTTTTGAATGGTGATCTTAAGGAAGATTTTCACATGGTCCAACCCAAAGGATTCATCAATGAACATAATCCTCTCAAGGTATGTCATCTAATAAGGTCATTATATGGGTATCAAAAATTCCCTTGACATTGGTACATCAAAATAAAAGGTCACCTTTTGTAGTGTTTTTTATTTTGTAGCCCCTATAATCCTAATTTGTATATCAAGAATGTTGAGACAAAGATTTTCACACTTGTATCATATGTGGATGATCTTGTGATCAAAGGGACCTCAGACAATCTCATTGATATTCTCAAGCATGATCGGAAGAAATAGTTTAATATGACTGATTTGGGGCTTCTTCATTATTGTCTTGGATTAGATATTTGGTAGAAGGAACATCATATTTTTATCTCCTAGATGAGATATGCCAAGACAATCTTGGAAATATTTAACATATTATATTGTAAACATATACCCAAACCAATGGAGAAAGGTTTACAACTATCTCGTTTCAAGGAATCACCTCAATTTAATGTGACTCTATATTGACAACTTGTTGGGAGTCTCATCCACCTAATGTATACTAGACCATATTTATGCTTTGTTGTTAGCCACCTATCTAGGTTCATGCAAAAAAAAAACATGTTTTGCAATATTTTTGATGTATAGTTGAGTATGGTCTTGAATATAAGAATAATGATTGATTATTTCTATAAAAATATATTGCCTCAGACTATGTATTTCCACCTTCAAATTTTTACAATTTGAAGTTCTATTACTAGTGTAGTTCTCATCAATACCTTTTTTGACACACTTGCATATTTACTTGGATGTCCTACTTTGGAAAGGTTTAATTTGAAATCTATTGACATTAGTGCAAAATAAATTAATGACCATGATCATGATCACATGTCACAAATAAGTATATATGTGTATTTTTCAGATCTCAAGAGTTAGATTTGATAGGTTTTCATCGGCAAGTAAGTGGTTTTTAATAAAGTTGTCATTGCCTTTTCAAATCTATTAAAGTTTCTTACTTTGCACATTTTTCATTGATCAGTTAAGCCGACAAGGATGTTATGAAGAGTTGTCTAACAGGTCCCATGATCTCATACTTTGAGGAAGATACTTATAGTACATCATTTGTGAAACTAATTTTAAGTTCATTTTATGCTACTATACCATAGATTTGATACCATTTGAATCTTATTTGGAGGATTTATTAAGCTCACCTAAATGTTTCTCTTTGTCCTTAGAGGGATGTGTTTGTCTTAGTAAAATAGTGTATGTCATCATACCATAAAAAAAATCTTTTTATTTTTCTTTTTGTTAAATTTTTTTTTTCTTTTGGCATTATCATGTCTACCCGCAAAAAAATTCTTTAAAATGTGCAACTTCTCTGAAAGTCTAATTATGCCACATGGAAGATCAAGATGTGCACAATTCTTAAATTTGAATGCTTATAGGATATTATTACTGGCACAACTCCAAGTCCCCCTAATGCTAATGAATAGAAGAAGTTCAACAAGGATGATGCCAAAAAATTGATGTTAATCAACCTCAACATATTTGATGAGGTCCAACCACACTTTCAAGATGCCACAACATCAAAGGTTGCCTAAGATGCACTCTACACCATCTATGAGGAGAAGAACCAAATGAATCTTCTTAATCTATAGTCTAATTTGCATACACTTATATGCACGCTGGAAAAACAATTGAAAATTTATTATGTTGAGTGTTTGTAATCCATCTAGAGCTTCTTACACTTGGTAATGAGGTGGAGGATAAATTGCTTATCTTTATTACCTTGAGAGCTCTTCTTCCCATGTTTTGGATGTTTGTTACCACATTGAATATTACCAAGCATAAGGTGTCATTGGAAGAATTGGTGGATATAATTGAATAAGAAGAGGTCATTTAGTCTATGTAAGATGATTTTGAGGGAAAATAACTAGTCTGTAAGTAGCATGAAGGGCAATAGACTCACAAGAGACCATCACAAAATAAGCCTCAACAAAAATATTAGTTGAAGCCTTGAAATACAAATTAATGGTTTTATATTTATCATATTAACACACATGATATTAATTATTGGTTGTACAATGGATGTACATAAGGTAATTCTAGTAGGAAAGGCTCATTTAGTTGTAGTCATTCTTGACAATCAAGAGTTCATCCTCATCAATGATGATAACAAGGACATGTTGTAGCAAAACAAGATGAGACATCTAATATAGTTACTGATGAGTGTACCTCATAAACTAAAAGTTGTGGTTTCAATAATAACTTCATTGTTGTCTCCCAAAATTCTCCTCAAGAGATGTTTGGCTAATTGACTGTGGTGCCAACAAACATATGACATGAAATAAAGAGTTATTTGATACTCTGACTATTTTACAGGTATTAGAGATCTCATCTTAATAGATGATGATAAGGAATATGTGACAACAAGAAATGGCACTATTGCCACCCCTCTAAGCACACAAAATTTTTATCTCACCATGGTCCTCTATGTGCCAAGTTTGACCACCAACCTTTTCTCTACCAACAACTTTTGAATCATACACTTAAGGTGGAATTACAAGTTAAAGATGGTTTCAACTCTTGTCTCATCTCTCAAAATGACATGGTTCTTTCTATAGGTTTTAAGAAGGGTCATTTGTTTTATCTTGAGGCCGTTTACTTCTTTGGAGTTTGTTTTTATTATTATATAGTAGCATCTACTTCTCTTTGGCATTACAAATATGGACATCTCTCTACTCAATGTCTCCATGAACTAAATTCATACGACATGGAAAGAGTTATCCTTCATATTCCATCTTCTTTTTCTATATAATTTTACTGTCTTGTATGGAAATAACGTCAAGATTATTTCATACCCAACACCTACCACACCACAAAGATCCTTGTAGTTATAATACATACCAATCTATGTGGATCATTTCCCTCTTCTTTACAAGGGTTTAAATATTTCTAGTTGTTCATGAATCACCTGTCTTGTAGGTCTTGGGTGTATTTTCTTATGAGGAAAAGTGAGGCCTTCTCCCATTTCCAAAACTTATACCATCAAGTAGCCTAAAAGTCTAGCAAGCCTATTCTTCTTGTGCACATAGATCAAGGGGGGAATTTACTTTTAAGGAGTTTTTAAAGTTATTGAAATCTTATGACATCAAACAAAAATTTATTGTTCTCTATAAAGCTCACCATATATATGATTGGTTTTCTAAATGCAACAAAATCATATTGTTATAGAGATTAATTAGCGCATGTTTTCTATAGTAAAGCTGGAGGATCATTTCTGGTAAAAGTAGTCAAGACAGTTTGTTATCTACTCAATAGTGCTTCCACTAAAATCCCAAAAATAAGAGACAAGAAGAGGTATGGAGTAGTTAAAACTCATTGATTTCTTATCTTTCACTGTTTGGTTGTATTGTACATATATGTTGTGTTCTATCTCATAGAAGGAAGAAAATCAATCCAAATACACTCTAGTGCATTATTTTGTGTTATAATTTGACCTTAAAATATTTTAATCTTAGGGACCTTTAGGCACATAACTTTTATGTGAACCAAGATGTGGTCATTGATGTTTTATATTTTGACTCCTTGATGCATAAGGATGATCCAACATCTTTGAATAAACATCTCTCACAATCAAATGATTTGATAGAGAACTCTTCCCAAAAAGGAAATGAAGGGCAGTTATTAGTGAATTATTTGTTGATCATGTTACTTTGAAGAATCATTATTATGATCGAAAACTATGTATACATCCAAATGGGTTCAAATTACCATTAGGGATACCCACATAAATTCTCTTTTAGATCTGTCCAGAAGACTAAGGATACAAATTCAAACAAGGAATGTGGTGAATCTACTACTGACAATTTCATTTGGGAATTGTATCGAACCTAATAAAACTCATGAGGCTCTTATTCAACCACATTGGAACAAAGAAATGAATGTTAACCATGAATCTCTAATGAAAAATCAAACATTTGAGCTTGTAGATCTTCTCGTAGGAAATAAATCTATAGGTTGCAAATAGGTTTTCTAAATAAAATACAAGGCATATGGGTCCATAAACAAGTACAATGCACGTATTTTTGGAAAGGGATATGAAAAAAAAAAAGGGCATTGATTATGAGGAGACCTTTTCACACACTACAAAGCTCAAAACTATTTAATTTGTGTGTGCAATGGTTTTGCATAAACGATGAAATCTTCATTAGATGGATGCTAAGAGTTAATTTTTGAATGGTGATCTTAAGGAAGATTTTCACATGGTCCAACCCAAAGGATTCATCAATGAACATAATCCTCTCAAGGTATGTCATCTAATAAGGTCATTATATGGGTATCAAAAATTCCCTTGACATTGGTACATCAAAATAAAAGGTCACCTTTTGTAGTGTTTTTTATTTTGTAGCCCCTATAATCCTAATTTGTATATCAAGAATGTTGAGACAAAGATTTTCACACTTGTATCATATGTGGATGATCTTGTGATCAAAGGGACCTCAGACAATCTCATTGATATTCTCAAGCATGATCGGAAGAAATAGTTTAATATGACTGATTTGGGGCTTCTTCATTATTGTCTTGGATTAGATATTTGGTAGAAGGAACATCATATTTTTATCTCCTAGATGAGATATGCCAAGACAATCTTGGAAATATTTAACATATTATATTGTAAACATATACCCAAACCAATGGAGAAAGGTTTACAACTATCTCGTTTCAAGGAATCACCTCAATTTAATGTGACTCTATATTGACAACTTGTTGGGAGTCTCATCCACCTAATGTATACTAGACCATATTTATGCTTTGTTGTTAGCCACCTATCTAGGTTCATGCACAAAAAAAACATGTTTTGCAATATTTTTGATCTATAGTTGAGTATGGTCTTGAATATAAGAATAATGATTGATCATTTCTATAAAAATATATTGCCTTAGACTATGTATTTTCACCTTCAAATTTTTACAATTTGAAGTTCTATTACGAGTGTAGTTCTCATCAATACCATTTTTGACACACTTGCATATTTACTTGGATGTCCTACTTTGGAAAGGTTTAATTTGAAATCGATTGACTTAAGTGCAAAATAAATTAATGATCATGATCACGATCACATGTCACAAATAAGTATATATGTGTATTTTTCAGATCTCGAGAGTCATATTTGATAGGTTTTCAGCGGCAAGTAAGTGGTTTTTAACAAAGTTGTCATTGCCTTTTCAAATCTATTAAAGTTTCTTACTTTGCATATTTTTCATTGATCAGTTAAGCTGACAAGGATGTTATGAAGAGTTGTCTAACATGTCCCACAAACTCATACTTTGAGGAAGATACTTATAGTAGTTCGTTTGTGAAACGCTAAGTGTGAATGATAAGAAAAGAGATAGAAAAATTATAGAGTAGAATATGAGTTAAGTTTCATTCATCAAGGATCTATGTGAAGAAGCAGTGGAAGATTACAATACATTGGAACTGATCAAGATAGCAGGTCTACTCTACAATTCATCATCAGATATAGTGCATATATATTCTACAAAAGGTTGTAGACTTCACCATTTAAGTAGTGAGCTTTTGGACAGTGAGTCCTCACCCCTAACAGGGTTTTTTGTAAAAGAATCCTAACAGGGTTAGACCCTTAACCAAGTCACTATACTTGTTGCATTGTAAAGAACAACTCCTAGCAGGGTTGCAAGATCTTCTAACAGGGATTATTATAAACAAGTATAGTTCATTGTGGGTGCTAATTCCCACCGTGGTTTTTACCATTTGGTTTCCTCGTAACCAAAATTGTGGTGTTGTTTATTGTGTTATCTGAATGTGAATTTAATTAATTGTATTATGGATTTAATAAGAGAAAATAATTAAATTAGCTAATAATTTACTCACCCACCCCCCTTCTCAGTTATCCTTTAGGACTATTCTAACAATTGGTATTAGATCAGATGGTTAAGCCTTAAAGTTTCTTAATTTGCACATAATTCATTGATCAGTTAAGCCAACAAGGATGTTATGAAGAGTTGTCTAACAACTCCCATGATCTCATACTTTGACGAAGATACTTATAGTAGTTAATTTGTGAAACGCTAAGTGTGAATGATAAGAAAAGAGATAGAAAAAGTACAGAGTAGAATATTAGCTAAGTTTCATTCATCAAGGATCTATGTGAAGAAGCAGTGGAAGATTACAATACATTGGAACTAATCAAGACAGCAGGTCTACTCTATAGTTCATCATCAGATATAGTGCATATCTATTCTATAGAAGGTTGTAGCCTTCACCATTGAAGCATTGAGATTTTGGACAGTGAGTCCTCACCCCTAATAGGGTTATTTGTAAAAGACTCCTAACAGGGTCAGACCCTTAACTAGGTCACTATACTTATTGCATTGTAAAAAAAAACTCCTAACAGGGTTGCAAGATCTTCTAATAGGGATTATTATAAACAAGTATAGTTCATTGTGGGTGCTAATTCCCACTGGGGTTTTTACCATTTGGTTTCCCCGTAAACAAAATTGTGGTGTTGTTTATTGTGTTATCTGAATGTGCATTTAATTAATTATATTCTGGAGTTAATAAGAGAAAAGAATTAAATTAGCTCATAACTGATTCACCCCCCCCCCCCACCCCTCTCAGTTATCCTTTCGGACTATTCTAACATGATTATGGTCTTNTTAGCTCATAACTGATTCCCCCCCCCCCCCCACCCCTCTCAGTTATCCTTTCGGACTATTCTAACATGATTATGGTCTTGAATATAGGAATAATGATTGATTATTTCTATAAAAATATATTGCCTCAAAATATGTATTTTCACCCTCAAGTTTTTACAATTTGAAGTTCTATTACGAGTGCAGTTCTCATCAATACCATTTTTGACACACTTGCATATTTACTTGGATGTCCTACTTTGGAAAGGTATAATTTGAAATCTATTGACTTCAGTAAAAAATAAATTAATGATCATGATCATGATCACATGTCACAAATAATTATATATGTGCATTTTCAGATCTTGAGAGTCAGATTTGATAGGTTTTCAGCAGCAAGTAAGTGGTTTCTAATAAAGTTGTTGTTGCCTTTTCAAATCTATTAAAGTTTCTTACTTTACACATCACCATTTTGCATCCTAATGATTTTCATGATAAAAGGACTGAGATAAACCTCCTTATAGCAATATGGTGAGAATGCATGAAATAACAGAATATAGAGTAATAGAAGAACTCAGAATGAATCTATTGATCACAGGCCACTTCGAGGGGTAAACCTCCTTTGAGAAAGCTCAATACAATAAATTCATTTGTGTCCATCAAAGGCCTCAACCTACTCTTATATACTAAGTATGATCTCAAAAAGTAATACTACCTATGCATGTGGGATAATAAAATATACTCACAGGATGACTTACAAAGCATATGCGTCTGACAACACTACACTAACAAAATAAACAGAAGGAACACATAGGTTCCTAACATCCCCTCTCTCTTAGAAAAAATCTTTGTCCTCAAAGCTTAAGGTGTGGAAATTGTTTCTGAATCTGAAGAAGGGGTTCCCAGGTAGCATCCTCTGGTTTCATGCCATGCCACTGAATCAAGACCTCAGAGATGGAGCGAGAGCGAAGCTGACGAGTGCGCTGGTCAATGATTTCCACCATCTCCAGGATAATGGATCCTTCCTTATCCATTTCAGGGAGAGCAGTTTTTGCTCTGATGTTGGTACCAAGAACTTTCTTTAGACAAGAAATGTGAAATACTAGATGAATGCGGGAAGAAGGAGGAAGTTCCAATTTATAAGCAACTGAACCAATCTTCTGCAGAACCTTATAAGGCCCATAAAATTTTGGGGCCAGCTTATGATGCCCTTTAAGCTTCAGGGAGGATTTCTTGTATGGCTGTAGATGAAGAAAAACCATATCCCCAACTTGAAATGAGCGCTTAGAATGGTGTTGATCTGCTTGATGTTTCATTCGATTACAGGCCATGTGAAGATTATCCTGTAGGGTGCGAAGAATATGATCCCTAGTGCGGAGAACTATGTCAACAGCCTGGACTGGTGAGCTACTAGGAGTGTAGGGAAGGAGCACTGGAGGTGCCTAACCATAGACTGCTTCATATGGAGTCATTTTAGAGGCAGTGTGGTAAGAGGTATTGTACCACCATTCAGCTAAAGGAAGCCACTTGGCCCACTGATGTTGCTGTTCAGAAGTGAAGCAGCGAAGATAAGTTTCCAAGAATTTGTTGACAATTTCAGTTTGACCATCAGTTTGTGGGTGATATCCCGAAATCATCTTCAGTTTGGTGCCATTTTTTTGAAACAGTTCAGTCCAAAAATGACTGGTAAAATTTGCATCATGATCAGAGACAATGGAAGAAGGGAGGCCATAAAGACGGAAGATCTGGTCCATGAATATTTGTGCAACTGAGGAGGCAGTATAGGGGTGGCTGAGGGCACAAAAATGACTATATTTAGAGAGACGATCAACCACAACCAAGATCACTATCTTGTCGCTTGATTTAGGAAGCCCTTCAATGAAATCCATAGAAATATCAGTCCAAATCCGTGTAGGGATGGGCAATGGTTCTAGCAAGCCAGGAAGGAGGGTTGTTTCACCCTTGTGGCATTGGCAAGTATCAC
>MU226777.1:685841-723245 GCA_018584345.1 Thuja plicata | reverse complement strand
TCTGTCCATGTTGGGTCTACATTAGCCTTGATGTACCAATGGAACCATTGAAGAGCTTCATGTTCCAAATGAAAAGATGCAAGCGGAACTTTGTTGTTATCCAAAGTATTATGCAAGCTGAAATACTGCTCTGCCCTATAAATCCATCCAGTCGGATCAGTACCATCGAAGCATGGAAAATCAAGCTTCAGTCTGCAGAAATTGCCAAAAGAGAACACAACGTCTCCAGAATGGTTTCGGTTCATGGCTGAATGCTGAAGGTTGAGACCGAGAATTTTTTGAGGGATGCAATTTCCTCTTCCATGATTTTTGCTCCTGTATGTGTAACAACCATAAAGAAGTTTTTTTTAGTTTTTTTTTTGCAATTGGTAGAAAATGAGAAACAAAAACTTTTTCAGTTAGGGCAATCTTGGATTTGGGAAAAACTCATATGGGAAATGGGTGTTTGACGAGTGGTTGGAGACTTTCTAAGGAAAAGGGAAAAAGAAAAATGAAAGTTTCAGGGTTGGGGAGGCAGAATGAGGCGAGCAGTCCAAGAGGGACAAGGGAGCAGAATGAGGAATTGAATCTTGTGGCTCGGTTTGGTGGCGATTGGATGAGAAGCAAAAAAGATAGGGCAAACCCTAAAATTTGATAAATGAGGGATTTAGGGCTTCGATATGTAGAATTTGGGGTTGGGTCACCAAGGAAAGAAGTATGCAAAATGGTATTTCAGGCATTCTGAGGAACTATGAGAGGAAATGGGTAGAAATAAAGGAAGCTATGGCTAAAAAATAGAAAAAATTGACTGGAAAATTCACTCAAATACAGAATAACAGAAAAGAGTTATTGCAATAATAAGAGATATTAGAATTGAAAGGAACCTGAAGGCCACGACGGAAAAAAATTTGACATAATTTCCACCCAGCAAGCCCAAGAAAGTGCTCTGATACTAGATTAGATGAACCTCCTTACATCAATATGGTGAGAATGCACGAAATAACAGAATATAGAGCAATAGCAGAACTCAGAATGAATCTATTGATCACGGGCCACTTTGAGGGGGTAACCTCCTTTGAGAAAGCTCAATACAATAAATTCGTCCATGTCCATCAAAGGCCTCAACCTACTCTTATATACTAAGTACAAGCTAGAAAAGTAATACTACCTATGCATGTAGGATAATAAAATATACTCACGGGATGACTTACAAAGCATATGCGTCTGACAACACTACACTAACAAAATAAATAGAAGGAACACATAGGTTCCTAACAAGGACTAGTTTCC
This sequence comes from Thuja plicata, assembly GCA_018584345.1. Taxonomy (NCBI): domain Eukaryota; kingdom Viridiplantae; phylum Streptophyta; class Pinopsida; order Cupressales; family Cupressaceae; genus Thuja; species Thuja plicata. Next base: position 721,976 of record MU226777.1, on the reverse strand, counting down.
TAAATGGTCCATATCATAAAATATGTCTTTGTACATTTTCATGCCCTTGACATTTGATCTAATATTTTTAGTGTGCCAATACTAGAGGTGGTTTATTAAAATTGTTGTGTGTGCATTGTCAAATATCACAAACTGGCCCTTTGTATGAGTTGATATTTCACTATCAGATGATAGTGATGAGAACCAGATTTGTTTTTATAATTATTCATATACTAGTTAACTCATGTGTTCCTTATACATCCTCAAAATTGAGTTTGATATTTTAAACATCTTGAAACAAAATAGGGTTTTTTATTACATAAATGTAAGTGTCTGCACAACTATCTTTGGAGATTAGTATTTTGCAACACCCAAAAAATCAAGTCAATCTTCTTTGCACACCTCTTCATTTGACTTGAGTGAGCACTTGCGTCCATTTTTACATTGTCATGACATTATTTGAAATTTTTTCAAGATGTGATCAGAAGGGTCTTTTAGTTGTCTTGAACAAGTGATGTTTTAAGAAATAAATAAATACGAGACTTTGAACATGAATATCTTTTTTCCTATTGATTTTCCTTAGTTGTATTTTGGCACACTCATTTTATTCATGAGTAAGCTCTCTTGTTTAATGGCATAGCTTTAGGAATTGATTCAACATTTTTTCAAAGCTTGAACTTCCAGGGATTTATTAAGTTTTAAAGGTTGTATGGCAATTAAATTCAGAGGCCCTATTTGAATTGTAAAATCTTTCAAACTGGGCTAAAAAAAATCAAACCATTTGTTGATGGTGATTCTCTCATCATAGTTTTACATATTTGTGTGGTCTCATAATCAAGTTTGATGATTTTATCAGTTTTGTAGGGTGATTGTGAAGGAAATTTATTCAGTTTTGGGTCTAGGGTGAAGTTGTCAAAATAAGAATTGGAAGCAACCCATTTAAGTTTTTGGATCTATAATGCATTTAATTAAGGTTTTAGTGAATTTTAGGACTAGGTTGTTGTAGAACAAAAATTTTTTAAGCTAGACCCACAAGGGGACACAACGTGCATTGTAGCATTAAAGGAGGTATTCTAAAACTTATTTGATTTAAAAATATTAAAGTAATTCTACATGAATTATATAATTTTTTCATAATAATTGTTTGGCTCGTTGTCTTCACTTTTTTCCTAAGTTTCCCACTTGTCATGCCACATTTATTGCGGGAATTTAAATTAGGTTTAGTTTATAATGGATCCAGCTAACTTCGGCTCAATAGTTGATGTTGGTATTTGAGTTATTGCTCCAGAAAGTCATGGCACCTCCTCTAAACAAGTGAACATGCAAGTTCATCCCGAAGGTATTCCACAAGGCAACACTGATATTGTGCTTAACATGCAAGAATTTGATGCTTCCTATGATTGGTTAGAGAAACATACCTTTATAGGGTATTTTGTGGGTCGCACTCTGCCTGAAAGTATACTCAAAGAGTGTGTCAACAAGAGCTAGACTCCTCATGGAATCTGCTTGGAAGGTGTTCAAAACCTTACGAAGGGTTTTTTCTATTTCATTTATCTAACCCTTACAAAGTAGAGGCAGTTTTTAGTCGCAACCCTTGGACTGTTCGTAACTCTTTTCTTGTGTTCCAAAGCTGGTCTCGAGATTTTACTATCTGAGATGAAAAGAAACTTAGGGCTCCTATCTGGGTTGATTTTCCAAGTCTCCCATTTCCTTGTTGGCCATTTATTAAGTCTATTACCAAAACTTTTGGCAAATTCATTATCATGGAAGCATGATAAATTTTTCAATGCCCATCTATAAAAGCATGTTTGTATCGAGGTCGACCTTTCTAGGGACCTCAAAGACTCTAATGAGATACAGGTCATCTCCCACTCCTTCTCTTAGAAGGTGATTTATTTGAACGTGTTGAACACTTGTTATAGGTGTGAGTCAGCTGAGCATAAGATTAAGGATTTCTCTTTGGTTATGATGACATGTAAGTAATTTAATGTTTGAAGATGTTAAGTTGATCACCAAAATGCAGAAGAATAATACTAGAAATTAAATCAGTTAATGGATTGTATTGTCATTGATTTCAACTTGATATAATCTAATCGGTTATAATCAAAGTTTCAAATACTTCAGAGAATCATAGAGATAAAGATTATGCCTTATGTAATGCATAAAAGAAAAGTAATCACAATGTAACTTCAAACACCGACGGTTAGTGGAACCCGACAGATAGAGATCACCGAGAGTCAAGTCACAGTGATGCATGAGAAAGAAAACCGATGAGCATTACCGATGAGAAGAATCACAAGCAAACCCGATGGCTAGAAGCATAGTGTAAACTAACAGAGAATCCCAAGGAGAATTGGAGTGTTGATTGACGCTATCAGAGAGGTAAAAATAAAATTAAATGGAGTTCACAAATGACAAAATATGTAGCTGATAGAGATAAATATATAATTACCTAGTTGTTATCATTGTTTTCATCGACAAGATAAGCCAAAGTTAAGTTAATGATATAAAGCTGATTTGTCTAGTTGGCAACAAGATCTTAGCGAGATAAAACATGAGTTTTTATTTAAATATAATGGGCAAGAATGGTGGATCATGCCAAGTTCAAGAAAATCAAGAACCTAACAATGGTGATATGATGTCTATAAAGACACAACTAAATTCATTACAAATTATGTGCGGGAAGAGAATCAAAAAGAGGATGCTAAAGAGAAACTGATGAAGAGAAACTTCATTTAGTCCTAATCAATTAAGCTAAGGAAAGAGCTAAAGTTTTCTACAAACACCAAGCAATAGAGCATAGAATCACTGAGAAGAATCAAAGTGGAGAAAAGGCATAATAGAGTTATATTGATCAGAATAGTTTGTGAGATTACAATAGATCTGAAAATCTACAAGTATAAGTTGTATATGTGAATAGATCATATTGTTTCAGTTTAACCATTGATTGAGAAAGTCTCTTAACCGATCAGTATTTAAAGATCCTTTCTATAGTGAGATACATCCAATGGAGTATCAAAATTTTTGATCATAAAGATAGCATGAGATGCCAGATACCAATTGATAGGCCAAGTGAGTGTTTGATCAAAGATGGTAGCATGAGATGCCAGATATGTAAGTGATAGACTAAACTTTTAAATCGTCTAACAAGGTCACACCTAACAGTGTGTTTTTAACCTTTAATAGGGTTGTCTCTTCACTGAGCTCACTTCAGAAGAGTGAAAATTTTGGGTTACCGGTCCCAAGTGGTTTTTCCCTTAACAGGGTTTCCACATTAAAAATCCATGTGTCAATGTGTCTATGAGTCTTTAATTTAGTGTTTTGCATTTCAAATAATTTGATTGGATTGACTGGTATACTCTAGATAATTTACTGTCTATCGATAAATTAATAGACTTCTTTTCAGTAAACATACAGTAGAAGGTTTTACAAAGCATTCCGATCAGTAGTAAATTGATAAATGTATTTGGAGGCATTCATCTTAAAGGACTAAAGATAACTATTGATAAAATATTATGGTATCAAGTTTTAAGGGTTGATTATTGGAATATTTTTGAGGCCACTTCTTCACCCCCCTCATAGTTATTACTAACAATTGGTATTAGAGCTTGTGTTCTTAGAAAGGGATTTTAACAACTCAAGCAAATATCACAAGATGAATAGATGAGATGTGCCCAAGTTGAATAAAGAGAACTTTGCATCATGGAAAAGCAGAATAAGACTCCACCTATTAGGTATTGGAAATGATATTGTTCAATACTTAGATACTGAATATGTGCTTCCTACAAGACCTCATACTCTTGAGCAATTAAGAGTCAAGCATGAACATAACTGCATGATGATATAACTTGCATTATCACTCTCTGATGCTGAGTTTGAAGATGTCAAAACCTACACCTCTACAAAGGAAATGTGGGATAAGTTGAAGCTAGTACATGGACGAGATGAAAATGTAATAAGAAAAAAGGTTGAAAGCCTAAGAGGGAGGTTTGATGACCTAAGGATGAAAGAAGGAGAAAACATTACTCAGTATAGCTGCAAAATAAAATAAGTAGTCTATGCTATCTAGGGAGTTGGAGGTTCACTTGAAGAGGAGACAGTGGTAAGTAAAATCTTAAGAATGTTATTGCTTGTATATGCTATTAGAGTTTCTACTATTCAAGAAATAAGAGTAGTTGCAAACAATACAGTTACTCTAAATAGTCTGATTGGTAGACTTATATCATTTGATATGAATAATTTTGATGATAGTGTCTTACCATCTATGTAATCTGCATTCAAATCTTCTCTAAGGATAAGTAACTCAATTCATATACATGCTATTAGAAATGATAGTGAAAGTGATAATGAAGAACAAGGACTTGATGAGATTGAAGCACTAATGGGTAGAATATTGCAGAGAGGCAAAGGTAAATACAAAGGTAAATTGCCACTTGTATGTTTCAATTGTAAAGAGGTTGGACACTTTGCTACAAGATGTCCAAACTAAAGAAAAGATGACAGAGGAAATGACAGACCTTATGAGAAGAAGTTTGATACAAGCGACAATAGAGATTACCAAAGAAACCAAAAATTTGACAAGAGAGATACTCGAGACTACAAGGACAAAGGGAAGAAAGCATGTTACGTAGCTGAGAGCAGAGATGATGAAACTAACACTGTATCAGAAGAAGACATCGAGATGGTATTTGTAGCCATGAGGGATGATTCAGATGAAGATGAAGAAAGGTATGTAGAAACTGCAATCATATCTAAAGTTAGTAAAAATGATGTCTGGATCATAGATAGTGGCTACACTCACCATATGACTGGTGATAAACAAATTTTTGAGACTTTTGAATACTATAATGGTGGTTCAGTAAGAATGGGTAATGATACACCTTGTACAGTTGAAGGTAAAGGAACCATAATATTTAATAACTTGATTAAATGTGAAAATGCTTACTAGGTTTAAGGATTGAATTACAATTTGTTAAGTGTTTCTCAGTTGAACAATTCAGGTAATAGAGTAGTAGTTGAAAATAAGAAGATGAAGATCTTCAATGAATCAGGAAGATTGATTGGTGCCAACAAGCAAACAAAAGGTAACCTTTTCTATCTTGATGACATTAACACAACTTGTTCGATGGATAGAAACAAAGACATATGGTTGTGGCACAAAAGATTGTGTCATGTGAACTTTGAAAACATTATAAAGATAAGAAAAAAAAGGAATGTTAGAGGCTTACCGATGATGACTAAGGCATAACATATCATGTGCAAGAATTGTAAAAACGGTAAGATGACAAAGTCTAGTTTCAAGAGTAAAACCCATACATCTACTACAATTCTAGAATTAGTCCATACAGATCTATGTAGACCAATGAGGACAAAGAGCTACTATGGAGATAGGTATTTTATTCTCTTTATTGACAATTTTTCTAGAATGATGAAAGTCATATTTTTAAAAGATAAATTAGAAGAATTTAAGATGTTTAAATGGTACAAAGAAATGTTAGAAAAAAAAATTGAAAAGCAATTGAAATTCTTAAGGTTAAATAGAGGAGGGGATTTTACATCAGATGAATTCACTGACTATTGCAATGAGAATCGAATTAAAAGATAGGTTTCTGCACCAAGAACACAAAAGAAAAATGGAATTGCTAAGAGGAGAAACAGATTAATTATTGACTATGCAAGAACATTGATGATTGAGAAAAGTATCACTCAAACATTTTGGAGGGAAGTTGTCAGTATTGTTGTCTACACATTAAATAAAGTACAATTGAAGGACAAAGAAGACAGCATATGAGCTTTGGTATGGTCATACACTCAATGTAAGTTACTTCAGAATCTTTGGTAGTCAAAGTTATATTTTGAAGGATGATAGAAATGGAAAACTTGACTACAAAAGTGAAGAAGGTATCTTTCTTAGGTACTCAACCAAAAGAAAGGCTTATAGATGTCTAAACAAGTCATCTAAAAAAATAATTGAAAGTGAAAATTTAAAAATAGATGAATTTTCAGAAAAGAATGATAAGGAAAGAAAAAAGGAACTAGAGGACTACAACATGTTTGTCTATATAGAACCTGGCACTCTACCTGAGAAACAGTGTGTCACTCCCAAGCATCAAAACATTGCACCTGAGCATCAGGCTACAATTACCGATGATCAAGATAATACTCAAGATGATGTTCCAATCAATGGAGATGGAAATGAAGGTGAATAAGATAATCAGAATGATGAACACAGAGGTGAAAAGAAACTTTCCTAGTATGTCAAAATAAATCATCCATAAGATCAAATCATAGGAGACAAGAAGGCTGGAACAAGAACAAGAAGTAAGTCACTATACACAAGATATTTACTTTGTGATTTTGAGCCTAAAATTTGTTTACAATGCACTTGAAAATGAAGAATGGGTCAGTGCTATTATGAAAAGATACAATAGATAGAGAAGAACAATACATGGACACTAGTACCAAGAATAGATGACAAGAATGTCATCGGTACCAAATTGATATTCAAAAAAAAGATGAATGAGAATGGAGAAGTCACTAGAAACAAAGCAAGGTTAGTATGCAAGGGATATGCATAAGAAGAAGGTATTGATTATGGTGAAACCTTTGCACCCATTTCTAGACTAGAAGGAGTAAGAATATTACTTTCTTATGCTGCATTTAAAGGATTCAAGGTATAACAGATGGATGTCAAATCTGCATTCCTAAATGGAATAATTGAAGAAGAGGTATACATTGAACAACTAGAAGGGTTTGTTAATCCAAAACAATGAAACATGGTATGTAGACTACATAAAGTCTTGTATGGATTGAAAAAAGAACCTACAACCTGGTATGAAAGACTTCACTCATATCTCATTAGCATAAAGTTTGTTAGAACAAGTGAAAATATCAACCTATACTTAAAAGAAGATACCGATGGTAATATTCTGATTGCTGAATTTTTTTTTGATGATATCATTTTTGGAGGAAATTAATTGTTATGAAAATCCTTTGCTAATGAAATGAGTAAGGAATTTGAAATGTCTATATTTGGGGAGATCAAATTATTTCCTGGTCTACAAATTCTTCAACAAGATGCAGGCATTTATATCACTCAGTCAAAGTACATCAAGGAAGTGTTGAAGATATTCCACATGGAAGATTCCAAACTAGTTGGAACACCGATGGCTATTGGATGCAAGATGACAAAAGAAGACAAGACAAATGAGGTAAACCAAATCTTATATAGATTAATGATTTGAAAATTGATGTAGGTTATTCATACTAGACCAGATATAGCACATGCAGTGGGGATAGTTGCAAGATTCTCTGCTAATCCCAAAGAATCATATATGAATGTTGTGAGAATAATTCTAAGATATCTGAAGAACACCAAGGACTATGGCTTATGGTACAAAAGGGAAGGAAAATTTGAGCTACAAGTTTATACAGATGTTGATTGGGCTAGAAACATTGATGACTGAAAGAGAACAACTGGAGGAGCATTCTTCATGGGTGAAAGAATTGTCACATGGATAAGCAAGAATCAAGGATGCATCTCTTAATCTACAACAGAAGAAGAGTATGTGGTTGCTGTTGCTAATTGCTCAAATATTGCATGGATTAAAAAATTGCTGGAAGGTATGAATATGAAGATTATAGAACTAGTAATTATCTATTGTGATGATACCAGTGCAATAAACATTTCTAAGAATCTAGTCATGCATGCTAAGACTAAGAATATTGCTATCAATTATCACTATCTAAGAGAGAAGGTATAAGAAAAGGAAGTGACACTTGAATATGTTCAATCAAAGGAACAGTTAGCTGATATATTCACCAAGCCATTACCAAAGGATACTTTTGAGTACCCGAGACAAAGAATAGGGGTCCAACCCTTGTCTATTAGTCAGCAAGATGACTAGAAGATTACATCAGCCTATACCAAACTGGCAGATCATTAATGTTGATGCAAACACTAAGAAGGACAACAACAGATACATCTGTACACATCAAGGTACAAATCTACACCAAAAATTAGAGGCATTGTCATGCTGATGGATAGGGAAATTCAAAGAATGTATTATGCAAAGATTTGGAACATGATATAGATGAGAAATCAAGGAGAACTATTCTTGTTTGGCATTTTTGTCAAAGGGAGAGGTGTTCTCATTATCATAAAGGGAGAGATGTTCTCATTCATAACATACATGGAGAGATGTTCTAATTCATTATCATACCAAAGGAGAGATGATTTTATAAAGGAGAGATATGATAAAGGAAGAGATTATATCATTATCCATGAAGCAAAGTTCCTGAGAATCAGAAGGAAGAGTTAATCAATACTCTAAGGGAGAGAAATTGATTACACATGAAATATCCATCTAAGGGAGAGAAGTATAAAGGGAGAGAGTTCAGAAAAAGAAAAAGAATGTTGTCAAAGGAAAAAGAGATTATCAAGAAGAGGAATAGTCAAGGAAGAGCACACATCAGAACAAAGAACTCAGATGATACATCTATCCAGAGAAGGGATTAAAGATTGAAGACAACCACTCTACAAGAAATAAATCTAAGCTATTCGAGCTTACCAAAAGCTAGACATTTGTAATAGTTGTAACCACCCTAATTTTATCTTCTCTGACCATAGACCCTATTTACCCTTAGTGTGATCATACCCCCAATTATGTCTAGACAACTCTTCAATCAGATGACGTAATTATTTTGAATCAGATTTAATCTCCTAAGTGATTTAATCACTCAATTTGATTAATCACCTTAGCCAATCAAATAAATCAATTCAATTCAAATAAATTCAAATCATACTTGGCTAAGGTAATTAATTTAAAAAAATTAATTAAATCCCTATTATATCTAATCACTTGCAAAAAGCTTATCTTCTAGCCTAAATTAATCTTATTAATTGGATATAGTCCTAATTAATTATCTAAAGCAATAAAAAGCTTAGATAATTAATATTCCTATTTTTGAATGAATATATTTAATATAATCCATTTCATTAATATTCCCTTAAACCCTAGCCTAACCTATCTCAACCACCTTAACCCAAGGTTCAAACCCATCCCAACCTATTCCCTCCATGCTAAATCTAACCCTAATCTTAATTTTATCCTAACCCACTTCCTAATGATGTCACATTCGTAAATTTTGTGATTAGGAATCCCACCCACTTGAGAAATTCAACCTTCTCAAGCTTGACTCCCTCTAAGTCCACCTTCTCAAGCTTGCTTCTTACACCCACAACATGCCTCTTAAATACTCCCATTAATGCATTATTAATGGAGATTCCTCAAGCTTGTGCCTCTTCAATGCCTTTGGCATTTAATCCTCTTACACCTCATTAATGGGTTTTACAAATCTATTAATGACCCTTGTCCCTCCTCTCTCTCCATTTTCTTCTATAAATAGGAGGAGTTTTTGAGCTCAAATGGCCCATAATTTTAGAGTAAAATGTATTGTTAAGCTGTTTAGATTAATTAGAAATCCATATTGCATTGTAGTTTTGATATTATGCATTGTTATTATCATGCTTTTTGGAGATAATATGAATGTTTAGTGAGCATTTAGATTATTTTTTCTTCAAATCTTCCATTCTTAGGTTGTATTTGTCACTTATTTGTGCATAATTTGAGGGCAAGATTATGGCATTCTTCAAAATCCAAATAGGAAGCAATAGATCAGTTTGTGTTTAGCTTGAAACCCTTGCTTTTTATACTTTTCTACTAATATAATGATCTATTGAAGTGTTGTGTTGCAGGTAATAGGTGCACTATTTCACACACACATTTTTGGCGCCCACTGTGGGGCTTGATTTTTTATTTTGCCTCATTTTAACTCTTTTTTTCACTAATTTTTCTTCCCAGATTTGAGGTCCAGGATCATTTCTGGTAGTAGAAGCTCGCATCTGGGATACGCCCTCACATCATAGAAATTGAGGCTCATACCCTAGATTTCCTGGGTCATTTTAAGTATAGGCTTGCATCTAGTAAACACTCTGTCGCATCTGGTAACAGAAGCTTGCATCTAGTAACAGAAGCTCACATCTGGTATACTAAATCATATCCTATCTTTCTAGGATTGTATCTGGTTAAAAATTTTGTGAACTTCATTACCTAACCCCTAATGCTTTAACCAGTTGCTGATTTGACCTTTTGACAACCTAACTAATGCTTGCAAGTTGCTGATAAGGAAGTAGGAAGACTTGACTAACGTGTGTGTTCGCAAGTATTTTTAAACTAATTTTGATACTAACCATTTACAATTATTTTTCATAACTTAACACATTTTCTCAACATTTGTTAAAAGAACCAAATTACTATGATCTTTTCCTTTAAGGAAAATTAGAAAATCAGACATTGGTTTAGCACTTGTGAAGGAATTCTGGAGATAAATGGACAAACAAACTCACACTTTAATTCATTTTGGAAATCAGTAATTGGACAAGAAAATCATTAAGATATTGTGGGATAACTGAACAAGTTACATTATTTAATTCATTTTGGGATCAGAAATTGAACAAGCAAAACATCTAACTTTGGGGAAATTGAACAACACAAATCTGCTTTCACGCATCCTATTTTCATTAAATTAGGAATATCTAACTCAGGCTCAACATAGATTGAGGGAAGGAACCTTTGATTGAAGTTTTTTGGGAGAAAATGGCATGGATTAGGAGAGTATGCTCTTCTTCTTTTGAAGAATCAGGAATCTAGACACCCTATGCTTGCCAATTCTTTGTATGCTTATTTAATAGTAGAGGGCCTACCGCTTGAGGAAAAAATCTCTCGGGAATGACACAAGTGAGGACAGGTTTTACGTAAACCCTTCCAACTCACTATAAATAATTGCTTCCTCACAGGCCAAAGCCTCGAAAGATAGAATCAGTTTTGTTTATGGAATTTTGACATCATTCCTTGAACATGCTTGGGTATGTGTAGAGCGGAGCTGCTTGAATCTTTCTTGTGAGACTACACCTATTTGAGTACTCATAGGTCTATATGCCTCAATTTTACCATGTGCAATTCTATGGGAGATGGTTTCGAAAAGATTGCCCCATCATAAAAAATGAACTTCATAGACAAAACTACCTGATTCATCTTTGAAAGAGTGACAATCCTTGTGCAAGGCAAAAAGTAATTTCCTTGAGACACTCCTCATATCATGCCCTCACTTGCATTTGGAGTTGGCTAATACATCATCATGACTGGAGTCATTGTGTGCTTGGTAATGGTTGTATTCTGATTAGCATTTGAGTGTGTACCTAAGTCAATGAGAAAGGATTTTCATCCTCCACCTAGAAAATAGGGCATAAAGATGTGTTTGTTCCCCTAACAAATACAAAACTTCTTGACGTATCTGAAAGATCATTAACAAGATAACACCTTCAAAACAAGCAACAAAATTCAATCCTTGATCTACATGTTTTTTTCACTCACCAGCAAATCTCCAAACATGATCACAGATCAAACAAACTTCATGCACTTCCAAAATGCATTTTACAAAACTGACAAAATCTGACAGAGACATCAAAAACTCACATCCTAGATTTCCTGGCTCGCATCTGGTATCTTGGCTTGCATCTAGTATATTTCATCGCATCTGGTCAACACTTCATCACATCTAGGGTTAAATCTTGCATCATGGGTCATCAAAAGCTCTCATACTATATTTCCTGGCTCGCATCTATGAGCTTGCATCTAGGACAATGGGCATTTGCACAATAGTTTCTCAGAAAGTCTCAGTATATTTGGGTACTCTTTTGGCTCTTTAGTCTCTCCCTGTTGTCTTTTTTGGTCTCCTTGTTACTATGTCAAAATACTTTTTCAAACATCTAACTTGCATTTCCTATCAGTTTCTCGCAATTAGTCTCAATATGTGTGGTCTATCTGCTTTTCAAAAAAAATTACTTCCCAGCTCACTATCAAGGCATTCTAACCCTTTGACACTGGAATCATTTACTTCCACCAAAACCCAAATGACACTTCCACCTAGACACACTCACTTGAATGATTCAAGATACTACCTGACACTATCAGGAAGCTTTGATGAAGTTGAGATACAAATACATGGTTAACGCAAGATGCAACAAGTACACGTCTAAAAGATTGGGAGTACTTCTTAAATCACTACACTTTCAAGGAGAAACATCTCGCAGTTCCCTACTCGATCTAGAATCTCTAGAAATGGACAGGTCCACTCACGGATGGAGTGAGGCTTTTGGGAAATATGACTATAGAAAAAACCAAAATCATGAAGATATCGATGAAGAATAAGAACCCACCTTTGATCGTCCTATATTTTAATCAGGGAGTGAGGAAGACATCACTAAAGAAGAGTACCATAAACTCAAATAGAGCACTAAGTTCCACAAGATAATGGAAAAGATGATTGACGAAGATAAAGAGACTTACTCTCTCTATCTAGCATCCACTGGCGTAAAGTTACCCAAGGATTATGATGTAGAACAACTAAAGGAAAAGGAGGTGCCAACTCCTATATCTATTCTCACCAAACAACTCACCTTGATGCAAATTGAACTTACAAATCTCAAACAGGAGGAGACTAAACCTAAGACTACATACTCTTTGGACTCTATTTGTCCCTTTCCTTTTGATAAGAGTATTTCTATGATTCAATTTCCTCCCAATGTAGCAAGACCAAAATATGACAAGTATACGGGAGAGATCGATCCACACAACCACATGAGAGAGTTTTGTGCTCTTAGCATAGAATACATGCATGGACCTACATACCTCATGTGGCTTTTTTCTGGAAGTCTAGGAGGCAACACCATGGAGTGGTTCTCAAAGCTTACACCTAAGGTAAAAAATTTTGAGGAGTTAATTCAACAATTTATCCAACATTACTCCTATAATATACAACACGATGTGACCATGATAGATCTATGAAACACTAAACAAAAGACTGGTGAATCCTTTACACACTTCCTACAAAGGTGGATAACAATCTTTGCACAGGATTCAAGATCCATTCCTGAATCTAATAAAATGGAAATCTTTGTCAATAACTTGGTACCTAAGTTGAACTACACATTACAAATGCAAGACTCCTCTAGCTTCGATAGGGTGATAAAAAATGCCATCCGTATTGAGGAAGTTATGGTCAAAAAGGGAGAGATCATTCTTCAAAATGAAAACAAATAAAAAAACTCCAACTCCAAACCTAAATGGTGGAAGCAAAACAAATTTTTTGTCAATGATGGAGTAGTGGATGCATCCAATATTAACCCTAAACCTGAGTTGTTCAATCTAACTAATAGCATGCAAGCAAGCAAATATGCCAAGGCAACAACCCCCATACCCAAAGTAAACAATGATAATAGCAAGGGTCGACCATGGACTTCCAAGCCTCAAAGAATATTCACTCCTTTGGGAGAGCCTCTTGAGACTGTTTTGAAGAAACTATTAGACAAGAAAGTTCTTACAATCCTAGATTACAAACCATGGGAATCAGTGGTCAAACCTAGATGGTGGGATGACAATTCTTACTATGTCTTTCATAAAAACAAAGGACACAAGACTAACAATTGCCTTAAACTCAAACATGTTATCCAAGACCTTATTGAAGGAGGTAAGATCAAAGTGGAGGGACACACTACCAACAAAGATCATACAACATTTAACAAACCATTCACTAACTACAAGAAAGGGGAAGCATCTAAAGGGAAAGGAAATGAATTAAACTACACTTACTCCAATAATGATAATGTGATCAATATGCTAGACATTAAAACCAAATCAGTTAATGGGATCACTATCAAAGGTGTTAAAAACACATCTTCCCAATCAAATACGGTGACTTAGAGCCAAGCACAAGTCATGATCAAAGGACCCAATTCCTCACCAAAGCTAGCATCAACTTCCAAGGTTCCTATTGTTACTATCCCCAAACTAGCAGAAAAACACATGGTTACTATTCTTACAACAAAGTATGACTTGGTGGATCAATTTCAATGAACCTCAGCTAAAATTTCCATATTTGAGTTGCTTAAAATATCCACTGTGCATAGGGAAATCTTGGAACAAGCCCTACATGTCGCAAGTGTCCCAAGTGACCTTGATGTGGAAAAGTTCCAAGCAATGGTTAACCATATCTCAGCACCACATTACCTATCCTTTTTCTAAAGAGGATGATAAATCATTGACACATCCACATAATCAACCCCTTCATATTGAAGTCCTCATTCATAAATCCTGTGTTAGATGCGTATTGATAGATGGAGGCACGGGATTGAATATTTGTACCCTTAATCTAATCAGGAAATTGGGTCTCTTAGAACAGACCATTGATTCTAGAAGCAAAATCACTATAAAAGCTTATGATGAAGAAGAAAGATCCTCTAAAGGTATTATTTTTCTACCTATCAGAATCAGACCAGTTGAAAGGAATCCCATATGTCAGGTTATGGATCTACCCTTGGCCTACAACATACTATTAGGGAGACCTTGGATCCATGAAATGCAAGTTGTACCATCTACTTACCACTAGTGTATCAAATTCCCACATAATGGGTTGGAAGTGACAATTCCTGCAGATGCCAATTATACTTGCAATAATATTAAGGTAGGTAGTAGGGTCCCATATAACAAGGAAGCTATGGAAGATATTTCTCCTGAGACTAAAAAATACATGGTGATGAAAAGCTTTGTAAAGACCTTAAAACTTGAAGAAATAGGTATGGGGGAATACAAGCTGGACATGACCCTGTCATTGATAGAACTTCTAGTATCACCAAGATCTTATGGGAAACTTTCATCATCATTCACACCTGCTACATCTAAAGAGCCAGAAATTCACAAAGCAACTGGCATGGTTAAAGCATCCACATCTTCTGTAGATAACACAGAAGAATAGGTAGTCTTGGACTGGATTTACAAGGGAGAACCAAAGCCAGTTGAGGTAAAACATGTAGAAATATCCCTAAAAAGTATGGTAAAGGAGTCAATATACTCAAAGAGATCGGATATAAAGGAAAAGGACCTTAAGGTGACAAAGGAAGAGGACTTATCGAACCTGTGCACATGGAATTCAGGAATACCAGAGACAAAATAGGACTAGGTTTTAATAATGAATCTGACAAACCTGCTTCAAAAGATAGTCTAGTCTCTGACAAAGGGAGTGATGAAACAAAAGAGATAGAAGTAGAACCATGCACCTATGAATGATTATTACATATTGGTACAAAGGATCCTAAATATCAAGGAGAGCGATATATCCCAAGC
Source organism: Thuja plicata (assembly GCA_018584345.1). Lineage (NCBI taxonomy): Eukaryota > Viridiplantae > Streptophyta > Pinopsida > Cupressales > Cupressaceae > Thuja > Thuja plicata. The sequence continues at coordinate 706,755 of MU226777.1, read as the reverse complement.
TTTGAGGTACCACAAGGCATTCATATCCCTCTATTACCACCAGCTACTATTCAAAGGGTAGAAGCAACAATAGGAGACAATCCAGTAGTAGCATTGATAATAACAACTACTGAAGACACACCCCCACATAAGGATTCACATCCTAACTGGGGGCAATTAGTTACAGTTTCACATGTCCTTGATTTACTACACTTTGATCTACAAGTGGCTAATAGGGTACATCAGGTAACTATTGCTGAATTCTTAAACAGGTCTGATGACAACATAACAAACTCCCATGATTATGAGTGGGATGAGCTATATGTTGCCACTGAGGACATTAAGATACATGTGATTCACATGTTTGCAGCTCCATCAACACCCAACAAATATTCAAACACTACTCCCAACAATATTGATATTCCTAAAGCAGAGGAGGAGTTCCTTCCCCCAATCATTGATGGAGAGACTGGTGTTCTCACAAGTCTAGAAGAACTTCAGAGGTGACAAGAAAAAATCCTCCTTTTACAAAGAGATGATGATGAAAGTTCCACTGATGAACCACTAGAGTTTGGTCCACACATAACTTACAATGACCCTTTTAATAACGATCTAACTCTTATTGATTTAAACATTGAAGAAATTAACTTAATAGAACATGTCATGTCAATTAATAGTCTTGACACTAACGTGAATCTTTCCTTCCCAAAATCTGACTCCCTATCTTTGATAAACCTAGATCTAATTGATTGGACTAATATGGATCCTACTCCTATCATGAACTTCCCTAATGATTACACCTTGGCTTGCTATCAAAATTCTTGTGAACCCTATCCTTCTTACACCAATGTGAGGAGCGTGAACATGTCATAGGAGGATATCAAGTTTCTTAGTAAAAAATTGAAAAATAACAATAAAAAAAGAACTGATGGTGAAAAGAACATTGTGGTAGTGTAAGATTCTAAGAAAGTAAAAACAAAAGACGTATCTGATGGTGAAAACCTCTCAGAGGTGCCAAAGGATGAGATTCTTGATATCCTCCCCAAGCACTTTCAAGAAATATCTTCAGTACTGATAGAACCAATAGAACTAGTTAACTTGGGCATAGCTGAATTTCCTCAAATTGTACACTTCACACAGTCTTTGTCAGAAGAGGAAAAGGTACAATTCACTAAGTTCCTAAAAGAGAAAAAGATTAGCTTTGCATGGTCTTATACTGATATTCTTGGGCTGGATCCTGGATTGATTATGCACCATTTATCTATAGCTCCTAGGATCAAACCCGTGAAACAAAAACTTAGAAAAATGCATACTAATGTTGCATTACTAGTAAAAATGAAGCTAGAAAGAATATTGAAATCTGGATTCATTAGAGTCATCACTTATGCGAGATGGATTTCTAATGTGGTCCCAAACTTTAGATAAATCTATTAGGATCTATACAGACTTCAGGGACTTAAAAAAGACATGTCCTAAGGATGATTTTCCACTACCTAATATTGATATGATCATAGACCTCACAATAGGATACCAAATGTATTCATTAATGGATGGTTTCTCAGGCTATAATTAGATTAAAATTTCTCCTAGAGATCAAGATAAGACCACATTTACATGTGCATGGGGAACCTTTTGCTGGAACGTCATGCCATTTGGGTTAAAGAATGCAGGTGCTAGATATCAAAGAGAAATGACTACTATATTCCATGACATGATGCATAAAAACATGGAGGATTATGTGGATGACACCTTGGCTAAATCAAAAGAAAGACATACTGATATTGATGACTTAAGAAAAATATTTGATTGTATGGAGCAATTTCAACTTAGGCTCAATCCAACAAAATGTGCCTTTGGGGTCCAATCAGGGAAGCTCTTAAGATTTATTGTCTCAACAAAAGGCATTGAAGTAGACCTGACAAAAGTCAAAGCTATACTAGAAATGACTCCTCCATGCAACATTAGTCAAATGAGGATGTTAGAAGGGAGACTCCATTCAATCAGGCAGTTCATGTCACAACTTGCGGGAAGAGCACAACCCTTTACCAAATTACTACATAAAGGTGTCACCTTCAAGTGGGATGAACATTGTGAAGCCAACTTCAGAGAACTAAAAGAGTACCTGGCTACTCCTCCTATTCTTATAGCACCCATTCATGGAAATCCATTACTCATGTATATCTCAGCTACAGCCACATCTATGGTAGTATTGCTAACACAAGAGGGTGAAACTAACAAAGAATGAGAAATCTACTATATCAATAGAACACTAGTGGCCTATGAACTTAATTACAACATTATTGAGAAATCATGCTTAGCAGCTATCTTTGCATCAAAAAAATTGAGACATTACATGCTGTCACATATAGTAAGGCTCATTGCAAAGATAAATCCTTTGAAGTACCTCCTGATAAAAACAACATGAAAATGACATCTGGCAAACTAGGTCCTGATTCTGAGTGAATTTGACATTGAGTATATAGATAGAAGGGATATTAAAGGACAATTCCTCATAGATCAACTAGCAGATTCACAACTCCAAGATAATGAACCTTTAAGGATTGAATTCCCTGATGAAACAATTATGTATCTAACTAAGTATCCATGGAAGATGTACTTTGATGGTCCTTTCATGCAACAAGGCTCTGGAGTAGGGGTTCTATTCATAACTCCTTAATGCTACAAGATACCTAAGTCCTACAAATTGATGTTTCCATGCACAAACAACATTTCTGAATATGAAGCATTGGCAAACAGTCTTATACTTTCTATGGAGTGGAAGATTGTAGAGTTACATCTGTATGGTGACTCCCATCTCATTATCAATCAAGTCAATGGAGATTAAAAAATGAAAGATGAGAATTTGATACCCTAGAAGCAAATGATTGATGACCTAAAGAAGTACTTTGTCTTCATCACATTCCAGTAGATACCTAGAACAGAGAATAAGGCTACAGATGCTATGGCTACATTGGCGTCCATGTTACGACTAGAGGAACATCAATTCCACTATGACTTCTTGGTGGAAGAATTATCCTACCCTACCTTTGATACCCCTGAATACCAAGTAATTTGTACTTTGAACACCCCAGACCAATCTCGGTATGCTAATATTATTGCTTACCAAACTAACCAAATCATTCCTAATGACCTATCCAAAAATGAGAAAAGAGCCTTGATTAGGAAAAAATCATGTTATTTACTCATAACTAATAAATTATATAGACAAGATCTTGACGATACGCTTCTTAGATGTTTAGAACATGAAGATTCAGATCGCACATTAAAAAAAGTCCACGAAGGTGTCTGTGGATCACATTCAAATTACTTTTCACTAGCAAAGAAACTGCTCAGAGTAGGCTATTACAGGCCTACAATGGAAAAGGATGCTATTCAATTTTCAAAAATGTGTCATAAATGTCAAACACATGGAAATCTCATCCATGCTCCTTCCAGAGAACTTATACCTTTCATAACACATTGGCCATTTCAGCAATGGGCCTTTGACTTGGTTGGACAAATATATCCTAATTCTTCAAATGGACACAAGTTCATCATCATGGCCACTGAGTATTTCATAAAGTGGGTCAAATTCATGGTACTTGTCAAAGCCACTGGCAAACAACTAGCTATGTTCATTTTGAACTACATTATCTATAGATATGGGATTCCCTCTTCAATTGGAACAGACAAAGGGGGCCAATTTAAAAACCAAGATATTGATGACCTTTGTGAATAGTTCCACATTACTCAACATTTCTCCTCAATCTATTACCCTCAAGGTAATGGACAGGATGAGGCATCTAACAAGAATATTCTCAAGATCCTACACAGAACTGTGAGTAAGTCTGACAGGGACTGGCATTTACAACTAAATACGGCACTATGGGCCTACAAAACAAGCATCATAACACCAACTAGAGCCATGCCATTTTCTTTCATCTATGGCACTGAAGCACTACTACCTATTGAGGTTGAAATCCCATCTTTGTGGATATCTTTACAAGGTCTTGTTACTGATGAGCAATACCGAATCAATAGGGTGAATTCTCTAGAATTACTTGATGAGCGCAGGCAATAGGCATTCAATCATGTGAAGGTATTCCAAGAATGAATGTCCAATGGGCACAAAAAAAAGGTCAAACCATGAAAATTTCAAGTGGGGGATCTCCTTCTAAAAGAGAACCCTAAAAACCAGCCAAACAAAGAATAGAAAGGAAATTTTGAACCTAACTAGTTGGGACCTTATGTTATCACTACTACTTTTGGGACATGAGCTTATCAACTAGCTACACCTACGGGAGACATTCTTCCAGATCCTATCAATACTCTACATTTGAAGTGGTTCTAAGCTTAATGTTTGGCTAGCAGAGCCTATATAGTGAAATAGTTCTCAGAAAAATACCAAAAACATTTAGAAAGTTAATCCTGAAGAAATTCAAAAATAGTGGAAAAATTCCCAAAGTAAGGTATCCTTGGTGAAAACCTGGCAAACAAGCGCATTGATACTACAAAAACATTCAAAAAAGTAAAAATAGAAAAAAAAAATTGAAAGAGAGAAAAGTGCCTTGATGAGAACCTGGTAAAATAGGTGTCTTGGTAGAAATAGGAATAAAGAGGTTTTTCCAAGTGGTGAAAACCTAGAAATCAAGTGTCACTTGTATTCTATGCTCTATCTATCAATACATTACTGATAGTAAGCCTTCACAATTAGACATGTGCTAAGAGTTGACTTTGTTTCCTCATGAAAATCTTATCCTTACTTGGGATTTGTCTGCACTTTTGTCTTAGGATCAAGTCATTTCACACTGGGGGCATCTTTTCCAACATGTTAGGTTATGTTTGCTAGGTCATCTTAAGATGGTTTGTCTTGTGACCCGATACTTCTCGATACTTGCACCAAACTATCACTTTCATGAAACAAGAATGACACAAATATTACACTAATGGTGTTCCTAAGCCCCTACATTGGATGGCAAACCAGACCGATGGTTCTACACATACATGGAAAATATATTTCTTAAAATCTGAATTATTGATTGATAAATCCCTACTGTGCTTGAAAAATGAATCAATAGTATTTCTCAATACTACTTAAACACAGTTTGATCTTGGTTTGATTATAACTCTTTTATGCACTGATGATGATTTAACTAGGGACATTTAAGTAGTTATGAATTTTGTTTGATTGATTCATAATTGATGGTTGTTATGTCTTCCGAGTTACTCAATGACGTCTGTACAAAGACAAAGAGTCTCAAGGACATGGGGCATAACATTTTCTTGGTTTTCTGTGAATGGTGATTGTGCCAAATGATCCTATAAATTTCACCTAACTTGGATGTTTATGGTAAGAGCTGCCATCATGAGTGGATAGCCACATATATCTTGATCTTTGTTATGTGTAAACTACAGTGAGGTTGAAACAATTTCCTTGTCTATTTTCTAAATTCAAATTTTTACTAAGGTATACGAAGCATAATGTACCGAAGGATATTATTTTTCAAGGTCATTACAGGCCCAATATCTTGCCTTACACATATTCTCATATGATGAAAGGAAGGTGACCAATTTGTTATCTTGGCTCCTATGCCTTGATGCCTAGGTCTATTTCTGACATTTCATACAATAAACATAGTATTAATACTTTCATAATATCAGTGGGTATTAGTGATTGTTGTACTATCAGGTGGTATCCATTCTGAAAAGAGCCCAATGATGATAAATATGTTACAATATTTGCAAATTAGTGACAACTCCTAAGAGTCTACATATAGCTACATTTAGAGATTGCATGATGCATTTTTGAAAGGAACAAAAGCATAAGGAATTTGAGCTCAAAATTATTCAATTTTTTTCTCAAAATTAGAGTTAATTACCTTATCTATATTACTGATATCAATGCTTCTCGACATCTTTGATCAATTGGGAATAAAATCAAACTCACATTTTAACGTAATTAACTTGGTACCCGTGTGTTTACTCTTAACACACCTTATTTCTTCACTTCTTCTACTCCGTTCTTTCTTGCCCCACCCATCACTACAAGTGATACATCATTTCAATAGAGGGATTTTATTTTTTTCCTTTGATTTCGTTCACAAGGGGGCATGATCACATTATCATCAATCAAATTCTTGCTCAAAATAGTATTAAAAACAACTTCGTTATCAAATAAATAGGGACATGATAGTTTCCTTAACTAAGTCAAAACTCTTGGATGGAAAGCTTTGGTTCTCATAAGCTGGATATCTTGTGTCCCTCATTTAAAAAAATATTATTATTAAGCTCCTGGCAGCCTTATACTGACTTTCAGATGACAACCAAGTTCAGAATCAGTATTATCAATCTTTGGATGACAACCAAGTTCAGGATTGGTATCTTTAAAATCTTTTATTGACCTTTGTACGAAAACCAAGTTCATGTTAGAATGAATTCATAATAACTAAGATGGGGGAGAATTAGTTATCCTTAGGTCCTGATGTAACAATAAAACTTTATAGGGTAAAAGCACAATAATTTGTCACCCTTTTATAAAGGAAAAGGCTAACAAAATCAAGGTTGTTCAACTTCAATAGTATAAAAGTGACATTTATGTTTGGAATTTGAAGATGATGTAAACTAATAAAATATTTTAAAATGGATGAAGTTTATGATTAATATTTTTAATATTTTTTTTGAATAATTTTTGATATGTTTTTTTTAATTTTTAAAGATGATTTTTCAGTTGCAGAAACATACTGAAAATTAAGGGTCTAGTTCCCGCCAAAAAATTATATATAAATAAAATGTTTTTCCCCTAATTTCAAAATATGTTATAGATGACATATATAGCTAGTGCATGAAGAAATAAAAATTGGTTTGTGACCTATATTTTCTGTTTTATAACAATTCAAATTCCAACAAACCTAAAATCGACAGTTTTCATCTCCCACCATAGTTTTCATAATAAATATATCCCAATCAAAAAAATAAATATATATTATTGAAGAGGACTCTCTCTTCTGGTGCACCATATGTTTTTCAAATTTATTTAATATGTTTTACTATTTTTTTCTTTCTGTGAATGAACATCTCCTTGACTGTTAAAATACCTACTTGCAATATTTTTTAATTATAATAGACTATTTCTAATTAAAACACTATAAAATCTATAAGAGATATTCTTGACCCTGATCTCTACAAAAGGGTATTTTTGTATTTTAAAAAAAATATCATTAAAAAGTCTTAGAGTTATTGCAACGTCACTTTTCTGAAATAATTTTCTTTCTACGGTAATTGGACTCAAAGTGGTATAAAACATGCATTTAATATACATATCCAATTGGAAATGTTAAAGCACTTATCTAACTTAACTATAATGAATCTAGCTAGACCATATGTTTGACCAAAATTAATTTTTAGTTAGAAATACTGAGATTTAGCTCCGCTGATAAGTTAGCCTAAAAGGTGACAGATCATTGTGCTTTTACCCTATACCACTATGAAAAACTCAGATCTTCTTGGTAACAATAACATAAAAGTGTGCAGTTTACTGTACTAATGAAATAAGCTTGCAGAAACTTAACAGTAAAACACAACATAAACATTCACACATTTTGACATCATGATTTAACGTGGAAACCCAAATATGGGAAAAACCACCAGTAACATGCTACCAAAATTTCACTCTTCTGAAGTGAGATTTGTTAGGAGCCAACCCTCTTAAAGGTTACAAAACACACTATCAAATGTGACCTGGTTAAAGGATTTAATCACCATGTCAGGAGTGGCCTTGTTAGAGGACTTAGAACATTTCGATCTGAATATCAACTTTCTCAAAGGATTTACACAATGATTGTTAGGTCAACCTGGTTAAAGGATTTGAACTGATACAATGGTTAGAAATTAATCAATAGGTTTGATCTAATACATACAACTTACTTTTCCAATCTAGATCCAATTCAGCTGTAATGCTAATTTACTGAGTGGCCTCAATTCTCATCTCAAACTCCAGATCTGCTTGGAAATCCATCAATGCAATCTCACTCTGCATCTCTGCTCAGCCTTCTTTTCTAGATGACACCAATCAATAAATTAACCATGTAATCCTCTTGCATACAACTTCTTACACTAGATACTTCATGAATAACCCCTTGAGGTTATCATATACCTCTTCATCTAGGTTAGACAAATCTTTTTCCACTTAAACATGATCGTAGATCTTAGGTTAGGTCAGATCCAACAGATCTTTCCATCATTACATTTAATTTATTTCTCCAATACAATCACTAATTAAATCTTTGATCCAGGCATTAATTATGGTTACCCATGCATTTACATAGTGTGGATCAAATGTGCTTATCCTTAATTAAATTTACATATCTCAATAAAATTAATTATGTCAGCCAGAGATATCAAATCTTATCAATTACCAAAATACTGTTGCTTGGCCAACACTATGTTCTTTCGCTCAGTCGCCTCTATATTCCTCAGCATTACACTGGTGCTCAGCCATCACTAGCTTCGCTCAACATTGAATTCACATTTCTCAGCATCAACTTCTCAGTGAACTGTCAGTGAAAGATAAACAACATATCACTTTTCCAATGTGCCAAATGATCAAGTACCCTTGTGTTTACCCATAAATCAACCATTTCCCTCAGTCTTCTTGTTATCCTTTTCTTCAAATCTTTTTCATCAATCAATAGATATGGTACTCAAACAGATACAAATAGTCTCACCAGTTAAGGTTTGATGTCAACGACAAATAAACAATTTTTATCATTGAATATTTCCAACAATATCCCTCTTTGGCATTGATGGCAACACTAAACAATAAAACAATAATTTTCAACCATAGTTACCATACAATCCAAAATTTGTGCCTGTGTTCCATGATATGAAAAAATATTCATTAATTTCTTTAGCTTCATTCTAATTCTCATCTTGTAAAAATTTTCTCCCTTTGTGTCTGTGATCACACTGATGTCTTTCTATTTCTGTTCATCAATCTCTTTTTCTCTAAGTAGTAAAATCTCCCTCTTTCAGTAAACTTCTCCCTCTTTGACAACAATTCCAAAGACATTGACATCTTCATCATGCAAATTCTTCTTTTCTAAACTCTATATAATGTTGTTCCTATCATCGTGCTTATGACTTATCCTCTTTTCTATCTTAGTCTGTCTTTCACACCTTTAGGCAACATCTTGAAGTGTGACTTCTTGTGCATCAATGTGAAAAATATTATAAATATAACATTTGATGCAACAATACCACTCTGAACTAATTATCATTAGTTAGAGGAATCACCCCTAATTTACCTCACAGATACTCATGAGCATCCTTGGGTAGTGCCTTTGTAAATATATGTGCTAAATGCTCCTTAGTGTTCACATATTCCAGTCTCACTTCCTTCTTCTAAACTAGCTCCCTCAATTAATGATACTTGATAGCTATATGCTTTGTCTTAGAGTGCATTACATGGTTCTTAGAAATATTGATGGCACTCATGTTATCACAATATATGACAACTATTTCTGTGATCTCTTCTTTCATACCCTTCAGTAGTATCTTCAACCACACAATATTAGAGCATTTAACTACTGCTGCCACATACTCAGCTTCAACTATAGATTTTGAGGTGCAGTTCTGTTTATTTCTTGTCCATGAAACTAATCTATTTCCCAAAAGAAATGCTTCTCCTATGGTTATGTTTCTATCATCAACATTTCCTGCCCAATCAGAATAAGTATAAACTCTGAGTTCAAATTTATCATTCCTTTTTTAATACAGACCATATTCATATGTTCCTTTCAAATATCTTAGAATCCTTTTTACTACCATCATATGAGTTTCCTTTGTATTGGCAGAAAATCTAGAAACAATTCCAACAGCTAATGAAATATCAGGTCTATTGTGTACAACATATTGCAGCTTTCCAATCCTTGATCTTTACAGTGTTTGATTTACTTCTTTTGTCTCATCATTTTTGGTTAACTTCTGTCCAGTAGCCATGGGAGTACTCACTGGTTTTGAATATTCCATTCCAAAAGTTCTTAGTATCTCTTTGACATATTTTGATTGAGTAATATAGATACCATTCTTCATCTGATATATTTTTAACCCAACAAATTTTTTTTATCTTACCAAACATAGACATCTCAAATTCAGTTTGCATCTCCTTTGAAAATTCTTGGCATAACATATCTTGTCCACAAAATATAATGTCATCAGCAAAAATTTCAGCTAATAAAGTACCTTTACTTTGCTCTATCTTCAAATGCAGATTGTTGATGTCATTGGTTCTTGCAAATCCAATCTTGATCAGATAGTTGTGTAATCTCTCATACAATGCTCTTGGTGCTTGCTTCAGTCCATATAGTTCTTTGTGTAATTTGCAAACCATATTCCTTTTGCTTGGGTGAATAAATCCATTAGCTTGTTCAATGTATACTTCTTCTTCTAATATCCCATTTAGAAATGTTGACTTTACATCCATTTGATAGACTTTAAATCCTTTGTAGACTGCATATGCAATTAAGGTTCTTACACCTTCCAATCTTGCAACTGGAACGAATGTCTCTCCATAGTCAATTCCTTCCTCTTGTTCATAACCCTTGCATACCAGTCTAGCTTTATTTCTTGTTACCTCTCTGTGTGTGTATGATTAACACCTTCATGAAATTAAGACTAATAACAACAATTCTATGGAAAGACAATATGATTTAATCTAATAATTGAAGCTAAAAATCCATATCATCTGATGGTTCATCATCTAAGCTTTGTTAAGAGAGCTCTCATGCTTAATCTCTCTCAATGACAATCCTAGAAATGGAAATGAATGATAAATAAATTCTCAAATCTAGCTTAAAAGTGCTCAAAAGGCTCCAAGATATGTTAGAAAACAACAAATGCTCCTAAAACATGATATACTAAACGCTATGCAAATGCTGAAATGTGGTCAAAAGCCCTCAAATGCTCTCCATATGCCTATAATAACGATGCTTTTTCTCTTAAAGTTCTTGGATCCCAAACACAAAGGAAATGGTTTGTATTTATAGCATTTTCCCAAGGGTAGGGGGTAGAGTGAGTTGATCATGATCAAAGTTTGGTTAAGTCAAAAGCTTTGAGGTGTTCTCAAATGGAGGGAAAGTTGGTTGGTTGTCTCCAAGATATTAGGAATTAAATAACTCAATCATTTAATTAATTTAACCATGGAAGGGTGAATGGGTTGGATTTGATCTTTTTGATTTGAACTATAGAATTGAAAAATCAAATGCATAATTTGATTAATCCCTTTAGGCTTGAATTTAATTATTTGATTTCATGATTATTTGGTCTTTTAATTTGATTTGATTTTTGTCCATTTATTTTGATAAATGTCCATTTGATTTGATCCATTTGTTTTGCATTGAGATGAGATTTTAAATCATTTAGCTGACATTTGCAATTTTGAATGCTTGAGATACACCTAGTCAATTTTAGGTGTCTACAAATGGCCCTCTTTGAATTGATGTGTGAAGCACATTGATTCAAAGAAAGCTTGATCATCTGGATCATTGATTCGACACTAATGAGCTGATTGACTGATATGAAAACTTGATATGAAATCCTGATATGAAACCCTATATGATATGAAATCCTAATATGAAATCTCTGATATGAAACCCTAATTTGAAACTCTGATATGAAAATCTGATATGAAACCCTAATTTGAAACTCTAATATGAAAATCTGATATGAAACCATGATAATGTTCAAAATTTTAATGCCCTAGATTTGATATAAGATAGATGCAGAATCCCAGTTGGATGATATGATGATGCCCCCTCAGAAATGAAATCATATTGATCATAGGTGTGAAAATTTTGATGAACAATGTTGATGGAATAGATCCATGATGATTACATTTCTGATAAACAATGATGCTGAGAAGATGTCGAACAAATGCCCCAGTGTGAAGAATATGTAGATTTGGTTTGACTGGGTCAAAAATCTCACAAAATAGGTTAAAATAGCTTAAATAGGTTGAAAAACCCACATTTACTATTTATTTTTACTTTTTACTATTGAGATTGTGCTCTGAGCTTCTGACGATTGACAATGATGGTGGTCCCTATTCGAGAGCATAGGTTCGAGCAAGCTTGTAGATATTAGAGACCTCCTAACTATGGGCCTTGGGTGAGTGGTTCAAACACCCTTAGTGCATTTATTGATCTTTAAATTGAATTTAATACATGTTTTTGATGCTTCCTAGATAAAATTTAGTGAAATGTTGTGTAGGATAGATAAAGTGCCACGTAGGGCATAGAAAAGCTACCTCCACACGTTAAAAAGCCACGTAGGAACAATCCTTAGCCACGTATGATTTAGGGAAAAATTGTAACCCAAATACTAATGAGCCGCCTGAAAAACCCTAGTTTTTAAAGGCCACGTATGAGTTGTAAAAAGCTGCGTAGGCCTGTAAAAGGTGGCCTATTTAGCTAAGCGCCACCTCTGAGTAGTAAAGTGTCATGTTTAATGAGTTAAATGCCATGGGGCTTGAAAAGAAACGTACACTAAGTTAAGTGCCGCCTACCATGAAGTTTGAAAATTGAGATAGAAAATAGATGAAGTCTTTTCGAGTGATCGTCCAGATGACTCAATTAGATTCCAAGCTAGAAAATATATGTCCAAATTGTCACATAGTGTTTAGGATATTACAAAATTCATAGTGATGAAGGTTTGATAGGTCAATCATATATGATTAAAAATGATTATGAATTTTCCTTTTGTCTCATGATATAGAGGTTAGGAGCAATAAGTTGATACGCTCAAGTTAGAGCAAAGATAGATTTAATGTATTTTGATTGACGTAGAATGGTTCACCAAGAGAAAGACTAACATGATTCACTTTGTTTCAAAATGTAGGAATATTACCGCAAGTTGTGGGTACAGGGTGTAGCATCTTAGATATTTGATTTAGTAGATGAGATTACACCTCTTGAGTGGCGTATTATTGAGACATGTGGACTTCATTTCCTTTTAGATCTCCCTCAGTTTCAGTTGAACTGAGGGATTTTGATAGCTATGGCAGAGTGATGGCACTCTAACCATAATACATTTCATTTACCCCTTGGTGAGATGAGTATCACACCAGAGGATGTGTATAGATTATTGAGGATCTTGACTCATGGAGAGCAGGTATATTATGATTCAGTTTATAATAGCAGTGTATGAAGATAGGTGTTTGGAGACAACACCATTGATGACAACTGCATTACTTGGGCATAGTTTACTTCATTTCCTACTTTACCAACATTGTTAGGAGCTGTGATTGGTGGATTACTTCTGCCAGATAGGAGAGGTCATGGTTTCACAATCAGATGGGGCCAGATATTAGAGGACTTGATTGCACATCCACGAAGATTGGATTGGGGATCCTATGTTTTAGCACAGTTATGTCATGATCTTCACGAGGTTGTTTATCGGCGCAGTGCAGCTCTTTCTGCAGGTGTAGTGGTATTACAGTTGTGGACCTGGGAGCATCTCCCTATTACGAGGCTAGTTTTAGCATGAGTGCAGGTCCGTGGTTATCTGTATGAATTTATATATGATGGCATGGTTGTCCAGCATCATCTGGGAAAGGTTGATTTTGTGACACGTACCATTGATGACATAAATTAGGTACTATGGATGCCATATCTTCAGTTTGAGAGGTGGAAAGAGGATGACGATGAGCTACCACAGATGTTTTTGCCTCAATGAATGATAGGCCGATCACCATTATTCATTGAGAGATTTTGGTTTGGGAGAGTACTCTGTCAATTCGGCCAAGTTTAGGACATTCCGCAGGGTATGGCTCTTTATGCCAGGGTACAGGCAGAGAGATCAATGTGGGGAGCATAGGTGGACTATCGGTTGGTTTGTTTGTAGATTGATTAGCTAGGGTATGCCATTTGGGATATGATGACATAGGTGGAAGATGCAGGGATGTCAGCTGAGTATCATGAGTGGTTCTTGCGACATCATTTTTTTTTATTCACTGATCCAACAGATCCTATTCTTGATGTACATGAGCTCTTAGATGATGATGGAGATGATGGTGATGATGGGGATGATGGTGGGAGACCTCAGAAATGTAGGGTTTAGAGGGTACCTAGGGCTCCTCAGGTATAGAGAGCTACAGGACCTCAGATGAGAGGTGGACATGTTAGAGGCTGAGGTGGTGGATTCAGATAGGCTAGGTAGAGACTAGCATGGGTACAGGTGCCTCAGGATCAGGCTCATTTGATAGTTGGTGCAGATTGGGCTAGACATAGACATAGACATGTCTAGGTGGCCAAACTAGTTCCAGGGCATGGACAGATTCCATAGGTGGATCCATAGAGTAGCATGACACCGGTGATACCATAGGTACCATTAGCACCACAAGCACCATAGGCTCCTCCAGCATCATAGGCACCTCCAGTTCCTCATGTTGCAGATGTTTTAGTGTAGGATGTTCAGGGTTTATAGGTAGGGATGACTATGGTTACAGATCGATTAGATCAGGTTTCTACTATGCCTCAGCAGTTTCTGACTACTATGACTTAGTTACTGGCTAGTGCGAGCATGAGTCAGGCACCTCCCAATACATAGGATAGAGTAGGTGATAGGGATCCTGATGGTGCAGGGGGTTCAGGCATAGGTATTGCTGGAGATGGATCAGGTGCCCCTGCTGGGTCATGAGATAGATTGGGATCCATGATTTGTGGATATAGCATTGATGATGTATCATATATATTTTTGATCAGGACTTTGATGTATGGACCATTTTATTGATGTACCTTTGATGTACTAATTTATGTTATAGACATTGATGATTGGCATCTATCTATGATGACCTTTGATTCCTCCTTTGATGATGTTATGAGATTTCCTTTTATGCATATCTACATGTTTCTATGATGCATTTTTTTTTATTGTGCTATAGATGCAATGTCTTAGAGTAGGACATAGATAAATGGATGCAAATGATGTTAATGCAACTTATTTCTATATTCTTTTCTGATTTGACCATGTATGGATTATGCAATGCAATGAATGCAATACTTAGTGCTATGATAAATGAAATGCAACTATCTTTTTTATTTTGTATGTATGCAAATAACTTATGATGTGCAATTGTAAATGATGATATGGATAAATGTATAATGATTAATGTTTATTTTCATTGCTTTTCCCTTGATATGAAGATATAATGAATAATGATTAATTATGATGAATGCAAAGGAAAATCTCATTTTGATGACTTGAAACCATTAAATTTGATGAAGTGTTATCAACTTATATCCCCCCCTTGAACTTGGAAAATTTCTAGAAAGACAAGCCATTTCAAAAATAACTTAGAGAATGTGATTAATCTAACATGAAGATGCAATTAATCTAACATGCAAAATATAATGCAACTAATTGTCCTTGAGGTTTGCGAAAGAAATGCAAAATGATATATTTTCATCATAGAGCGTTGTGGAACTAGGAGTTGATACAATCCTTACTAGTGCCACTGCGACCATAAGAATATGAATATGACTTTCCCTCATGTGGTAACCCCTTCTACGAAACCAAGTACAACCCTCACTAGCTGAATGACCAACTATGGGAGTATGAATACCGGTTTAATCAGATTCAATGTTGCAAGTGGATGTTGGTATTAAGATATGGAAAATATAAATAGCCAAGGTATCCATTTGCGTAAACAAACAAAGGTTAACCCTCTATCCCATATGAATGTCCTCGATGGGTTTTTTTTTTTGATGATTAGGTCCTGAGACTAATTCACATAAGTCAAAGAATCTTCCTCAAAATAGTCACTTAGAAGCTTAAGAAAGAATCATGTCTTTATCATCACCAAACTAGGATAAACATCATTGAGTAGCTAAAAAGAACATGACTCGAAAAAGGATTAATGAAGAACTCATAAAAAATTTCATTAAAAAATTTCCAAGTGTTTGTGCAATGTATCAAGATTTTCAAATAAGAATTCGAGATAATCTGATCATTTACAGTGTGTCAATTTTTAATCCTTATAAAATAAGTCAATGAAACTCAAGGATCATGTTATATGATCAAACTGTTTAGGGTTGAACAATGATATCCATCAAAGGTTCCAAAATGTCTCTCCTAAATCTAAAAATCTGCTTCTGTTGTGTGACCAAGATGTTGCGCTATTGAACCCGGTTGGTACCAAAAATTTATGATGTGTGCCCCCAAGTGATAAATGTGACCAATGTGAAACTTAGGGAAACTGAACCTATAATGTGACACAAATGCATCTCTGAGACTTTATTAGGATGATGCACAAATGATGGATGTAATGAGGATATGGACAAGTGAGATGAAGGAACGCAATATGTACAAATGCAACTAGGAAACACCTAAGGGACAAAAGGCACCTGTTTCCAGATTTCTACCTCTTGGGATTATTTCTCTTTTTTTGCTACCAAGGTGCCTATTGCTAGGTTTTCACCAAGGCACATTTTTCTCTTTTTCAAACGTTTTTGGCTTTTTGAACTTTCTAATTTTTTTTGTATTTTTTATCTTTTCTCATTTTTTTGGTATTTTTGAATTTTTTCATGTACAAAGGTGATGCTTAACTCATCTGATACTCTCAACTTATACTCTTTCTTCTAATACTCTTTCCTCTGAATCAGGTGTGGAACTTCTTAAGATGAATGCTATTGATAGGCTCTAGCAATTCATCGCCATCACAATCAGCCAGTTTGTAGCTCCCTGTTCCAAATCAAGAAGCAATGACAAAAGGACCAAGCCAATTTTCTTCCCACTTTACTTTCTTTTCTCTATCTGCCTAATTTTTTGGATTTTCTCTTAATACTAGATCCCCTATTTGAAAGGTTCTTGGCTTGATATGCTTGTTATATTTCTTGGAAATTTGATTTTGATACACTTTCAAATGATCATAGGCTTGAGTTTGATGTTCTTCCAATAATTCCAATTGTTGAAGACGGACAACTCTATAATCCTCATCTGTTATTAATCCATGTAATGAGACTCTAAGGGATGGTATTTCAACTTCTAAAGGTAGAATAGCTTCGGCCCCATAGACCAATGAAAAAGGTGTAGCAGGGTTCAAATACAAGTTCTATAGGCCCATAATGCTGGATTAATTTGAAGATGCCAATCCTTTCCTTATTTTCCAATGGATCTCTTAAGGATTTTAAGGATGTTCTTGTTGGTAGCTTTTTCTTGTCCATTACCTTGGGGATAGTAAATGGACGAAGAGTGATGTGTAATATGGAATGTGTCACAAATTCCATCAACATCTTTGTTCTTAAACTATTTTCCATTATCTGTGATGATGGCGTGAGGAATGCCATATCTATAAATGATATGATTTAGGATAAACATGGAAATTTGTTTCCCTGTGGCAGTTGATAAAGGGACAACTTTAACCCATTTAGTGAAGGAATTTTTTTCTATGATTATATACTTGTGTCCATTTGAAGAAGGTGGATAAATCATGCCAATCAAGTTAAAACCCCATTGATAGAATGGCCATGGTGTGACAAAAGGGTGTAATTCTTGCGCTGGTGCATGGATCAAGTCTCCATGATATTGACATTTTGCACAAACTTTGACATATTTCAAGCATCTCTTTCTAAGGTTTTCCAAAAGTACCCCATACGTAAGATTTTCTTAGCTAGGTTTAAACCATTTGAATGTGACCCACCAATCCCCTCGTGGCCATCTTTTAAAGCTAATTTTGATTCATCTTCCTCTAGAAATCTAAGGAGTGTTCTGTCAAGACCTTTACGATACAATGTGTCAAAAAGGATAGTATAATGGGCTACTTGTCTTATGAAATTTCTCTTTTGAGCGTGGGTTTGGTCTATAGGTAGGGTTTGATTTTTGAGGTAGGAATAGATGTGTCCATACCATGGTGAGTCATGTCCATTCAAAAGGGAAATAATTTAGGTATCAGGTAGGTCAAATGTTGGTTTAACCAATTCTTCCACCAAGAACTCATACTTTTCATTTTGATCAGGCAACAAAGTAAAGATGCCAAAGTAGCCATTGCATCTACTGCTCTTTTCTTGTCTCTTGGAATTTGTTCAAAAGTAATCAAAGCAAAGTACTTTTTCCAATAATCCACCAATTTCTTATAAGGCATCAGTTTTTCATCCTTAGAATTATATTCATCATTAACTTGATTAATGACTAAGTGAGAGTCCCCATAGACCTTTAATTCTGTGACATTCCATTCCAAGGCCATCTTGATTCCTATGACTAAAGCTTCATACTTTGCTATGTTATTGGTGCAAGGGAACAATAGCTTGTAATATTCTAGGATTGTGTAACCTTGTGGTGTAATCAAAAGAATGCCTACTCCAAAACCATTTTGGGTATAAGATCCATCAAAGTATAGAGTCCATGTCTTAGCTTCGATATTCATAATTTCAGAATCTAGGAATTCCACTTGCATATGACATGTATATTCTTGAGGATATTAAGCCAATTGATTGGCTAAAACTTGACCTTTGATTTCTTTCCTATCAACATATTCAATGTCAAATTCACTAAGTACCATGACCGACTTTGCAATCCTTCTATTTAAAATTGTTTTGCTAAGTAAGTATTTTAAGGGATCAATTTTGGCTATGAGCTTCACCTTATGCAACAACATATACTGTCTTAACTTTTGAGAGGCAAATACCATGGCTAGGCAAGCCCATTCCATGAAGCTATAATTTAACTCATATTTGATCAAGGTTCTACTCAAATAGTAGATAGATCTTTCTTTTCCTTCATCATCCTCTTGTGCTAATAAGACTCCTAAAGATCTTTCCATTGCTGAAATATAGAGTAACAAAGGTTTTCCTTGAATTGGTGACATTAAGATAGGTGGATTCATCAAGTATGCTTTCAACAATGTAAAGGATTTATCACACTCTTCATCCCATGTAAAGACAGTGTCTTTATGTAGTAATCTGGTGAAAGAATGGCATTTTTCTGCCAATTGAGAAATGAACCTTTTTATGGATTGAAGTCTTCCTTGAAGTGACCTCATTTGAATAATATTATTTGGAATGTCCATGTCCATTATTTCTTGTACCTTTTTAGGATCTACTTCAATGCTTTTTGTTGAAACAATGTACCCTAGGAGTTTTCCAGACTGTACCCCAAAAGCACATTTCTTTGGGTTGAGTCTCACTTTGAATTGTTCTAGCCTTGTAAAAATCTTGTCAAGTATGGATAAATGGTCTTTTCTTTTATGTGACTTAGCTAGAATTTCATCCACATAATCTTACATAAAGGTGTGCATCATGTCATGGAAAATGGTAGTCATGGCTCTCTGATAAGTGGCTCCGGCATTTTTGAGACCAAAGGGCATTACATTCCAACAAAAAGTACCCCATGGGAATGTAAAGGATTTCTTCTCTTGATCCTCAGGTGCTATGTGAATTTTATTATACCCACTAAATCCATCCATAAGTGATAACATAGAATGACCTATAGTGAGATCCACAATAGCGTCAATCCTAGGTAATGGAAAGTCATCTTTTGGATAAGAAAGGTTTAAGTCTCTGAAATCTGTGCAAACTCTTATGGTTTTATCATGTATGGTAATTGGTACAATGTTGGAGATCCATTTGGCATATACTATTACTCTTATAAACCCTGCCTTGAGCAATTTCTCCAATTCAGCTTTGACTAAAAGGGCTACATGTGGATGCATTTTTCTCAACTTTTGCTTTACGGGCTTAACCCTTGGTTTCAAATTTAAGTGATGCATTATGAAACTTGGATCTAATCTGGCATGTCATCATATGACAATGCAAAGTTGATTTTTTTTTCTTGAAAGAATGTAATGAATTATTCTCTCTCCACGGGACTCAAAGATGCTGCTAAGTGAATGAATTTAGGATCCTTTTATATTCCAATGTTAACCTTTTCTGTGAGTTCAATAAGTATAGGTGATCTTTCATCTTTGTGAGCTGGTAAGGTGTCCAGCCTCTCTCCCTTAGGTGCCACAGTTGGGTTTTCACCTTCGGAAACATCCTTTTTTTTTTACCTTTTTTGGGTCTAGCACTGCCACATAGTGGTTTTCACCACTAGACCTTCTCATTTTTATGTATATTTTCTCTTCATTTTTTGGATTAAGAGGTTGAACACCTACCTCTATCATCATATTTGGAGTGAATTCATTGGTGGAAGAATTGGGTTCAACCGCATTGAGGTATAAGGCCATTGTATTGTCATTTGGGAAGTAGAGTAAGTCATTTGGCTCAGAAAGATCCCAATCGATAAGTTTAGGACGCATTAAGGACAAGGAATCATTGGATGAGCTTTCATTTGAAGGAGTTAAGGACATGACTTTTTTTTATGGTTCATACATTGTATCTTCATGGTCTATGACATGTGCCTCTTTGAGATGGTCCATGGAAGAAGGATTAAAATCCTCTTCATTAGAGTCCTCTAAGATTTCTATGGGAAAGAAAGGATGTGGATTAAACACTAGGTTAGAATCTCCCACCCATGAAGGTATCCAAGTTTCACCTACCCATTGAGTGAAAATAGGTGCTTGTTCTACGTTGACTTGTTGAGGTTCACTTGATGTTTGAGTTGAATTTGAACTTTGAGTTACATGTTCTTGATTCTCAACTTTAGGAGGAGTTGCATAAGTGTGAATGGTATCGACCTCTATGTCATGAAAAGATTATTCAGACAAGGAATCCCACTCATAATCCCTAGAATCATCTTCACTTTTAGAACCTACCATATGGATATGTGCACAAAAATCATGCATGGGACTTGAACTTTCTCCTTTATGTTGAAAGCCTATGCCGGCTTTCTCTTCTTTGGCTCTCCAAACTGGTTCAATAGGTTCTAACAACCCTCTATGTCAAACTCCTAAGGGTCCTCTTCCCTTATATCCCATTTTCTTCATGATATCAAATCCTTTTCCATATTG
>MU226777.1:652783-664104 GCA_018584345.1 Thuja plicata | reverse complement strand
TTTCTGCATTTGAAACTCAGTCAATTAAAGTCAATGAGAAGAATTTGCCTAATACAATAGGACTTCGAAGATAAGAACATGCACCAAAATTGATTGATTATTAGGTGCCAATTTTGGGGTGTTACACGCGGCTTTTAAATCCTAACAAGTGGCTTTTCAAAAATCACAGGCGGCTAAATAAAATTAACAGGCGATATAGAAAGTGTAAAGGCGACCAAAGATTGTTTGTAAGTGGCTGTTGAAAAATCTTAGGAAACACACTTTATCTAGCTAGCAGCACGCTTTATCTTGTAGGCGACCCACTTTATCTAGCACGCGGCTGCAAAATGAAAGACAGAGACGAATCAGGCTTCATAGGTGGCATTTTACTATTCTTAGGCGGCTTTGAATATCGTATAAGCGGCTCTTCTCCTATTTTCTGCAAAATAACACTAAGAACAAAGAAAAACACACCAAATTTTATGATTAAAATGTTAGCAATGAGGCTTAGATCCCCATGGTGGGTGCTATTTGTGTGTGTATGATTAACACCTTCATGAAATGAAGACTAATAACAACAATTCTATTGAAAGACAATATGATTTAATATAAGAATTGAAGCTAAAAATCCATATCATCTCATGGTTCTCTATCTAAGCTTTGTTAAGAGAGCTCTTAGGCTTAATCTCTCTCAAGGACAATCCTAGAACGAGAAATGAATTATAAAAAAATTCTCAAATCTAGCTTAAAAGTGCTCAAAATGCTCCAAGATATGTTAGAAAACAACAAATGCTCCTAAAACATGATATACTAAATGCTATGCAAATGCTAAAATATGATCAAAAGCCCTCAAATTCTCTCCATATGCCTATAATAAGGATTATTTTTCTCTTGAAATTCTTGGATCCCAAACACAAAGGAAATGGCTTATATTTATAGCATTTTCCCAAGGGTAGGGGGTAGAGTGAGTTGATCATGATCAAAGTTTGGTAAAGTCAAAATCTTTGAGGTGTTCTCAAATGGAGGGAAAGTTGGTTGGTTGTATCAAAGATATTAGAAATTAAATAACTCAATCATTTAATTAATTTAGCCATGGAAGGGTGAATGGGTTGGATTTGATCTTTTTGATTTGAACTATACAATTGAAAAATCAATTGCATAATTTGATTAATCCCTTTAGGCTTGAATTTGATTATTTGATTTCATGATTATTTGATATTTTAATTTGATTTGATTTTTGTTCATTTGATTTGATCCATTTGTTTTGTATTGAAATGAGATTTTAAAGCATTTAGCTGAGATTTGCAATTTTTAATGCTTGAGATACACCTGGTCAATTTTAGGTGTCTACACTCTCCATGTTCATTCAGCTTGTTTCTGAATACCCACTTAGTACCAATTACATTTTTATCATTTGGCCTAGTTACAAGTGTCCAAGTATTGTTCTTTTCAATGGTTCAATCTCTTCATTCATGGCTTGAATCTAGTCTTCATTGTCTAAGGCATATTTTACTATTTTAGGCTCAAAATTACATAACAAGCAGGTATCTTCTCTCAATTTTCTTCTTGTCATGACTGCAAAGTCCTTTGCTCCTATGATTTGATTGGGTTTATGGTGCCTTCTTACATACTTTGCCAAAGTATTTTCTTTCTCTGCTTCAGGTTGATCATTCATGTTCAATTCTAGTTGAAAGTGTGACTTGCCATCTCCATCAGATAGCTCAGCAGTCACCTCTTGTTTCCCAACAATTTCATTATGTGACTCGGCAAGTGCGGACTATTTCTCGGCAACTTCATTCTTAGTTTTAGGTAATTTGTTAGATTCTTCCTCATCAGGATAGGTGAATGATTTGTAACTCTCAGGCTTAGTCATCCTTTAAACTTCATTTCTTTCTGCATATTTATCAATTCTAACATTTACACTTTCCACAATTTTGTTAGTGTTAGAATTCAAACACTTGTATGCTTTACTTTTAGTTGAATATCCAATAAATATGCCTTCTTGACCTTTAGCATCAAGTTTTCCATTTCTGTTATCCTTCAGTATTAAACATCTACTTCCAAATACTATAAAATAGCTTACACTAGGTGCATATCCATACCATAGCTCATAAGGTGTAGCATTCGTACCTTTCTTGATTTGTACTTTGTTAAGGGTATAAACTGGTGTACTTATAACTTCTTTCCAATATTTCTATGCAAAATTTTTCTCCATCATTAGTGTTCTGGCACAATCCATGATAGATTGATTTTTTCTTTTAGCTATACCATTTTGTGGTGGTGTCCTAGGAGTGAACATCTATCTTTTTATCCCTCGGTCATTGCAAAACTTGTTAAAATCATTAGAAATAAACTCGCCTCCTCTGTCAAAACTCAGACTTTTACCTGTCTCCTTTTCAAATTTTTCCAAGTACCACTTAAACAACTGGAACGCATCAGATTTTTCCTTAAGAAACATAAAATTCATCATTCTAGCGTAATCATCAAAAAATAAGATAAAATATTTGTCTCCACAATAAATTTTCTCACCAATAGGTCCACAAAGGTTAGTATGAACTAATTCTAGAATATCCTCATAAGTATGTGTTTTACTCTTGAAACTAGATTTAGTAATTTTGCCCAATTGACATTGCTTGCACATTGTATTTTTAGGTTTCTTTAACTTAGGCATCCCTCTAACCTTTTTCAATTTTCTTATGCTTACCAAGTTATCAAAGTTTACATGACACAACATTTTATTCCATAACCAAACATCACTATATTGTGCAATCAAGCATGTCTCATCAGTTAAGTCTAGATAAAACAAGTTACCTTTTGTCTGCTCACCACTTCCAACTAATTCTCCATTGGCATCATAGATCTTTGTTTTCATGTGATGGAATTCAACTCTATAACCAGAAGTATTCAACTGTGCAACACTCAATAAGTTATACTTAAGATCATCAACCCAATATACATCATCACATCTGATTTTGTCTGTTAATTGAATTGATCCTTTCCCTTTAACACGACATGGTGTATTATTTCCAAATTCAACATAACCACCTTTACACTAATCTAAGGTTTCAAATTTATCTTTATCACCGATCATGTGATGTGAACAACCACTATCAATACTCCAACAACCAACTTTTCTCATATAAGAAATTAGTGTCATTTTCTCATCATCATTAGATTCATCTTTCATTGCAAAATACACAACTTCTATATCATTTTGATTAGGTTTATCAGATTCACTGTCAAAAGGTTCTTCAGCTATATAGAAATATTTCTTACCTTTGTCTTTGTAACCCTTATACTTCCTAAAGTCTCCGTCATCCTTTCTGTCTTTATACTTGTTATCTCTTCTTTCATCTTTGTCATTCTTATCAGGACATCTTGAAACAATATGACCAACTTTGTTATATGAAAAACAAATAATAAGAAGTTTACCTTTGAATTTTCCTTTTCCTCTATATAGTCTTCTTGTCATAAGTGCCTCAAGTTCTTCTAGATCATCATCAGAAGTGTCACTATTACTATCTTCACATTTCTTTCCTTTGTTTGATTTGTTGAGGACCATCTAGGACTTGAATGCAGATTCAATGGCTTGTGGATTATAGTTATCAAAATTTGACATCTCAAATGCAGCAAGTCTTCCTACCAAACTTTCCAAAGTCAAATTGTTGTTAGGAGTACATCTCAATTCTTGAATTGTAGATACTCTAATAGCATAAATAGGAAGAAGTGTTCTCAGTACCTTTCTCATGATGGTGTTATCATCAATGGTTCCTTCAGCTCCTCTAATAGCATATATAAATTCCTTTATCCTACCATAATATTGAACTACATTTTATCCTTCTTGCATTTTCATTTCATCAAACTTACCTCTCAAGCTTTCAGATTTGGCTCTTAGCACATTTGTGTCACCTCCATAGATGGTTTCAAGGGCATACCTCCACAGATGGTTTCAAGGGCATCCCACATTTTCTTTGTGCTTATACAATTATTTATGTCTTCAAACTCAAGATAGTTCAGGGATGATGCAATCTCCAACATTGCTTGATTATGTTCTTTCTCTTATCTTAATTGTGTAGTATTGAGAACTCCTATAGGGGCTAGATATTCTTGATCAACATAAAGTTTAGTAGAATGACCAATACCAGCCAAGTGAAAATTCATCAAACTTTTCCATGCAGGAAAGTTATCCTTGTTAAACTTCAGTACCTCCCTTTTATACATCTTGATCTTTTGCTCCAAGTACCTTCAAACTATTTTCAAGAGAACTAAGCTCTGATACTAATTGTTAGAATGAATTTAGAATAACTGAGAGGGGTGGAATCAGTTACCCTCAGGTCTTGATGTAACAATAAAACTTTATACCACTTTGAACAACTCACATCTTCTCGGCAGCAATAACATAAGAGTGTGTAGTTTACTGTACTAATGAAATAAGCTTGCAGAAACTTAACAGTAAAACACAACATAAACATTCACACATTTTGACACCATGATTTAATGTGGAAACCCAAATATGGGAAAAAACACTAGTAACATGCTACCAAAATTTCACTCTTCTGAAGTGAGCCTTGTTAGGAGCCAACCTTGTTAAAGGTTACAAAACACAGTGCCAAATGTGACTTGGTTAAAGGATTTAATCACCCTGTATGGAGTGGTCTTGTTAGAGGACTTAGAACATTCCAATCTAAATATCACCTTCCTCAAAGGATTTACACAATGACTATTAGGTCAACCTGGTTAAAGGATTTAAACTGATGCAATGGTTAGAAAGTAATCAATAGGTTTGACATGATACATACAACTTACTTTGACAATCTAGATCCAATTCATCTCTAATGCTAATTTACTGAGTGGCCTCGATTCTCATCTTAAACTCAAGATCTTCTTGGAATTTCATGAAGCAATCTCTCTCTACTTCTTTGCTCAGCCTTCTTTGCTAGATCATGTCAATCAGTCAATTAACCATGAAATCCTCTTGCATACAAATTCTTACACTGCATACTTCATAAATAACCCCTTGAGGTTATCATATACCTCTTCATCTAGGTCAGACAAATCTTTTTCCACTTAATCAAGATCGTAGATCTTAGGTTAGGTCTGATCCAACAGATCTTTCCATCATTACATTTAATTTATTTCTCCAATACAATCACTAATTAAATCTTTGATCTAGGCATTAATTATGGTTACCTGTGCATTTACATAGTGTGGATCAAACATGCTTATCCTTTATTAAATTTATATATCCCAATAGAATTAATTATGTCAGCCAGAGATCTCAAACCTCATCAATTACCAAAATATTGTTGCTTGGCCAACACTGTGTTCTTCCACTGGGTCACCTCTATATTCCATGACATTTCACTAGTGCTTAGCCATCACTCACTTCACTTGGCATCGACTTTGCATTGCTCGACATCAACTTCTCAGTAAACAATAATTGTTATCATTGAATCTTTCCAACAGTTCAAATTTAATTCTATCAATTTAATTCAATTGAGTGCGAGAGTGATCTCATTAGGCATTTCGTTCGATCATGAGCGAAATTAGCAATCTTTCTAAAGTCAAAAATAAAAAACTTTATTTGAATCAATGTGCTCCTTGTACATCAATTAAAAGAGGGGCAAATGTAACCACCCTAATTTGGTCTGCTCTGACCATCGACCCTATTTGGCCTTAGTGTGATCATACCCCTAATTATGTCCAGACAACTCTTCAATTGGCTGGTGTAATTATTTTGAATCAGATTTAATCTCCTAAGTGATTTAATCACTCAATTTTATTAATCACCTTAGCCAATTAAATCAATCAATTCCATTAAAATCAATTCAAATCATACGTGGCTAAGGTAATTAATTTAAAAGGATAATTAAATCCCTATTATATCTAATCACTTGCAAAAAGCCTATCTTCTAGCCTAAATTAATCTAATTAATTGGCTATAGTCCTAATTAATTATCTAAAACGATAAAAATCTTAGATAATTAATACTCCTATTTTTTAATGAATATATTTAACATAATTCATTTCATTAATATTCCCCTAAACCCTAGCCTAACCTATCTCAACCACCTTAACCTTGGGTTCAAACTCATTCCAACCTATTCCCTTCATGCTAAATCTAACCCTAATCTTAATTCTATCCTAACCCACTTTCTAATGATGTCACATTCCTAAATTTGTGATTAGGAATCCCACCAATTTGAGAAAGTCAACTTTCTCAAGCTTGACTCCCTCTAAGTCCACCTTCTAAAGCTTGCTTCTTACACCCACACCATGCCTCTTAAATGCTCTCATTAATGCATTATTAATGGAGATTCCTCAAGCCCATCCCTTTGGCATTTATTCCTCTTACACCTCATTAATGGGTTTTACAACTCCATTAATGACCCTTGTCCCCCCTCTCTCTCCATTTTCTTCTATAAATAAGAGGAGTTTTTGAGCTCAAATGGCCCATAATTTTAGAGTAAAATGTATTGTTATGATGTTTAGATTAATTAGAAATCCATATTACATTGTAGTTTTGATATTATGAATTGTTATTATTATAATTTTTAGAGCTAATATGCATGTTTAGTGAGAATTTAGATTAGTTTTGCTTCAAATATTTCATTCTTAGGTTGTATTTGTCACTGATTTCTGCATAATCTGAGGGCAAGATTATGAAATTCTTCAAACTCCTCCTAGATAGGAAGAAATATATTTGTTTGAGTATTTAGCTTGAAACCCTTTCTTTCTGTGCTTTTCTACTAATATAATGATCTAATTAAGTGTTGTGTCATAGGTAACAGGTGCACTATTTCACACACACAATAGTTACATTAGGAAGGCTTGATGAAACTATATATTTCATATTGTATTAGTGATAGTATAGTATGATAATGTAGTATGTTGTCATCAATGCCAAAGGGAGAGATTGGTGACATGTAACTGATTAAATGTTTGAAAATGTTAAGTTGTTCATCAAAATGCAGAAGGATAATGCAAGACATTAAATCAGTTAATGGATTTTATTGTCATTGATATCAACTTGATATAATATAATCAGTTATAATAAAAGTGTCAAAGACTTTAGAGAATCAGAGAGATAAAGATTATGCCTTCTATAATGCATAAAAGACAAGTATTCACAATGTGACTTCAAACACCAACAGTCAGTGGAACCTGATGGATAGAGATCATCGATAGTTAGGTCACAATGATGCCCAAGCAAGAAAACTAACAAGCATTACCAACAAGGAGAATCAAAAGCAAACACGATGACCAGAAGTAGTGTAAACTAACAAAGAAGCCCGAGGAGAACTGAAGTGTTGACCGACAATATTAGAGAGTTAAAACAAAAATAAACTGGAGTTCACAAATGACAAAATATCTAGTTAACATAGCTAAATATAGACTTAACTAGTTGTTATCATTTTTTTCATTGACAAGATAAGCCAGAGTTAAGTGAATGATTTAAAGTTGATTTGTCTAGCTAGCAAGAAGATCTTAGCGAGATAAAAAAAGAGTTTTTCTTTAAATATAATTGGTGAGAATTGTGGATCATGGCAAGTTCAAGAAAATCAAGAACCTAACAACAGTGATATCATGTCTATAAAGAAACAACTCAATTCATTACGAATTGTGTGTGGGAAGAGAATAAAAAAGAGGATGCTAAAGAGAAAGTGATGAAGAGAAACTTCATTCAGTGCTAATCAATCAAGCTAAGGAAAGAGCTAAATTTTTTCGTAGACACTGAGTAATAGAGCACAACATCACCGAGTAGAATCAAAGTGGAGAAAAGGTATAACAGAGTTATATTGATCAAAATAGTTTGTGATATTACAATAGATCTGAAAGTATGCAAGCATAAGTTGTATATGTGAATAGATCATACTGTTTCAGTTTAACCATTGATTAAGAAAGTCTCTTAACCAAGCGATTTTTAAAGATCCTTTCTATATTGAGATACATCCAATGGAGTATCAAAAAGTTTGATCATGAAGATAGCATGAGATGCCAGGTACCAATTGGCAAGCCAAGTGAGTCTTTGATCAAAGATGGTAGCATGATATGCCAGATATCTAAGTGACAGACTAAAATTTTAAATCCTCTAACAAGGTCACACCTAGTAGTGTGTTTGTAACCATTAACAGAGTTGGCTC
Organism: Thuja plicata; assembly: GCA_018584345.1. Classification (NCBI taxonomy): domain Eukaryota; kingdom Viridiplantae; phylum Streptophyta; class Pinopsida; order Cupressales; family Cupressaceae; genus Thuja; species Thuja plicata. Next base: position 655,981 of record MU226777.1, on the reverse strand, counting down.
TTCACCGAGCTCACTTTAGAAGAGTGAAAATTTTTGGTTACTAGTCCCAAGTGGTTTTTCCCTTAATTGGGTTTCCATGTTAAAAATCCATGTGTCAATGTGTCTATGAGTCATTACTTTAGTGTTTTTCATTTCACATAAATTGATTGGATTGACCATATACTCTAGATAATTTACTGTCTATCGATAAATTAATAGACTAATTTTCAGTAAACATACAGTAGAAAGTTTTACAAAGGATTCTGATCAATAGTAAATTGATAATATTATTTGGAGGCATTCATCTTATAGGACTAAAGATAAAATATTGTGGTATCAAGTTTTAAGGGTTGATTATTGGAATATTTTTAAGGCCACTAATTCACCCCCCCCCCCCTCAGTTATTACTAACATGTTGTTCCGCGGGTCAAGCCATAGCCAAGGGAAATGCTTGCTAAAAATTCAAAGGCTGGAAAGAAAGAATAATGGACTACGGTTGTGCGTAAAGGAAAGACCTCTTCAGCTCCCAAGTAGGTAGCTGCCACTTCCATTTTTGTTCCTCCAATGGCTCTGGTGGCTGGGGAGAAAATACTTGCCACTAAAGGGCTACCGAAAGATTCACAAATATCACACCCTACTTCACAAGGGAAATCTATATCTGCGTGGTTTACTACCCCGGTGGTGGTTCACATTGTGCAAGCTGTGTCTTTAGTTATTTCTTTGTAGACATTGCATTGGTCTCACAACCCTGATGGTCATGCCGAAGACCCAGATGAAAAGAGGTGCTTCATCTCCTATGGAGATTTACCCACCAGCTTTGGTTCCATTCCAACCTTCTTGCAGAATAGTTTCTCCTCTCTTGAGAAGGAGGAAGATATGCAAGAGTTTTCATGAATTTTTTATCCTGGAATGTTCAAGGTCTTACTGACCTATCCAGAAATTACTAAGTTTTAGATACCCACTACAGACTTCACAGTTTGGATGTTTTGTGTATGCAAGAAGTTAAAATTTCTAGATTTTTCTTACTTATTCCTGTCATGTCATATGGTCAGATGAAATTTTTTTTTATTCTTAGCATGAAGCTCATAAAGGTAGTGTCATTACTATTCTATCACCTTGCCTTCAATCTGCTATTATTGCACATGGTTCTGATCCAATGTAGCATATCACTTAGATTTTGTTGTCCTTTAATAATCATTCTGTTGATGAGACTTTGTGACTGGTCCGATCAAAAGATGATAAGTTGTCACCGGGTACCAGCCAACTTTTTCTATAAAGGGATTCTGGAGAATAAATTCTTTGGGCCTTCAAGCACCTTAGTGTCAAGTCTTGACGGTGCAGGGAGCTAAGTTGGGAAAGTTACTATTTTGTTCGGGGGAGATAGCTAGTTTTTGACTCATCTTCTTAAGGTATATCAATGATTGGTTGGGGTTTCCTGCAAGCATGTTAGGTTTCCAAATAAACTTCAAAAGATAGGCCAGAGTTAAGAGTTCGTTACTTCTACTTAAAGTTATGCAACATATATCTAACATCAACAATGCTCTAATGAACTACACTAAATACTGAATGCATATAGAACCAGGAATTCATACATATTCAATAGAAAGGGGAAATGAGATCATTCATCTAAACTAAGTATCACAGAAAATGACATTAGAAACATACAACACAAAAGAGTATTTCTAACTCAGAGATTAGAACACCAACAACATCATTGCCAGAAACTGTTCTTCCTTCTTCATTAATGGAGTGTTCCAGCATCACTGGTGTGTATATCAGTGGCTCCAAGGGAGCATCTAACCACTAAAAACTACTAAGAATTGAGCTATGCAACTACTAAGGAAAGAAAAGAGCTATTTTCTATTACTTGGATTGCAAAATCATTAATTTTTCTGACCCTTGAAATGAGGTCAGACTTATTATTTATACACATAGTTTTCCCTAAAATTAACCTAATCTAACTGCACACTCAACATTAAAATACAATATCTGGTAGACGGTACTACCTACACCACTTACAATCACCTCAAAAAGAGGAGAGGCCTGATAGAACAATAGAAGAAGATAAGAATAGAAGTTGGAAGAATCAACATCGAGAAGTGTGCCTAAGTGACGATAGAATAAATCTAATCTTTCTAGAGTTTGAGGCTACATGCCTCATCAATGTGAAATGTGGCTCACTATCTTCGAAGCACCAGGTAGTTAATGCTAGAGTGGCGTCTTGGGAAAATCACCTGTTAGAGGCATCCCTCTACCTGACATACCTTGTGAGGATCATCAACCTTATGACCCCCCATTAACTACTTGACAATGACCGGTTGGCTCTAGGGAACCTGGACACGGGTCATTGAAAGAATACAAAACTTTGGATTTGGAATTCCAGAGTCTGGGAGCTTACACTCAAAGAATAATGAATGTTCAAAAATACACCCTGCTAGTGAAAATCTTTGGAGCCTGGAGAACTCTAGTGCCCTTTGTTGTTTTTGAATGCCTCCAAAATTTGGCCGATTCCATATCCATCTATATCCTTGACACTGGCCCACTTGTCGTGAATAATTTTGAACTTCTCTTCAATATCTCTAGCCCCGTCCTATAATTCTTTGACTAACTTTACTGAGTCATGAGCCCAGAGCATCATCTTAGATATTCTTGACATTTTTCCTCTGTCAAGGTCTCTGGCGGACTGATACTAGGACTCCATCAACTCATCAAATTTATTGAGCACAAAATCCTCTGGGACACAAGTCCCAGTGGTGAAGGGATAAAATTGTGAAACCCTTCCAATGAATGCTTTATGTAGGTCCAAAGGATATTGAACCACCGTGATCTTCTCTTTTAGGGTCGTAACTAGTTTCTTTCTTACCTCAATTTTGAGGCCAAGTCTAGAGTTCTGGGCCCAGAGGAATCCAAAGGGTTCCTCCCCTAAAACTCCTATCTCTGTGATGGCTTCCTCTCTGGATTTTATTACTTCTTCTAATTTGGTCCTTCACTCCTCATATTTTTCTATGTTTCTTTCCCATAGGACGATGGCACCGTTTACCTGGCCTAAGAGATTATTGACTAGATAAAGGTCTGGGAGTGACACCTCTAATTTCACTAGTACAAAAACAATAATATATGACCAAATAAACTACCAAAAATTGTAGATAAATGACCAAATTTGGTCACGTGACCACTGGTAGTTTATTGCCGGTCATTTATCTCGTGACCAAATTTATG
>MU226777.1:606717-652683 GCA_018584345.1 Thuja plicata | reverse complement strand
ATTAAGAATCCTACTTAGGCTAGATTGTGAACTTGAAACGAATTGAAAGTAGAAAACCAATCAATTAGCCTTGCATTGAATCTTAAAATAGATGAAGTTTATTTAACTAAGAGCACCAAATTGAAATTTGAGGTTCATTTTAGGTACCTAAATTGAAATATTTGGTCATTTATTTGGTCATTTTTTCCGATGACCAAATTGGTCATTTATTTAGTCATTTTACCTGATGACCAGATTGGTCATTTATTTAGTCATTTATTTAGACATTTATTTAGTCATTTTAGTATTGATTTTACCCGATGACCAAATTGGTCATTTATTTAGTCATTTATATTTGTGAATTGCAAAAAATGGGTAGAACATGATCAGTTTTAGTCATGTGACTAAAAATTTTAGTCACATGACTAAAATTTTTAGTCACTTGGTCATTTATTGCCCAAATTCTACTAGTGTAAGAATTTCCTTATAGACTTGATTTGCTCTATGATCCACCCATCTACATCCTATGCCTTATTTTTCATGGCCCTAAGAGCATCCATGTCACCCTACATAATTGGTGTTCTGAAGGTGGAGGATTCCAGATGGATCTTGACTAGTGGCTGTGTAAGTTCTATGAGAAGCCCGGGGATATTTTCATTTTTCTCTCTTTCCTCCTTTAAATTCTATGCCTGTTTATCGTACTAGGCTTCAACTTCTTGGGTTGCCTCTCTTAATAGGTCTAGCTCACCCTGATTATCTCTCCTCCCTAGAGGAACCTCTGTGATTTCATAGTCTTTGAACCTTACTATTGCTGCATCTGCATCTGAGGGAGGGGTTACAACCACTGCAATTGTATTTCCTCCTGGACCGGTCCAGAGGGTATGGAAGGTCTGGGCCTTCTTGGGATTTTTAGTCTTTGCATTATGGGACATCATCTCGGCCTAGGAGAGGGGAACACCCACCATAGCCAAGGCCTTTCTCTTTCTAGATTATACCAGCCATTATGGCGGCTGGGGAGGTCTTGCTTCTAAGACCTAAGTGTTAGGGCCTTCTTTAGAGTATGGTGGTGTATTTACAACATCTATCGTCATATCAGACTCTTCCTCTTTTTCCTATTCCCTGGGGTCCTTAGTGTCTTCCACCCTAGTGGTGTTCTCTTCTATGGTATTAGGGACCCCATCTTCACTGGCACCAGCATCAGTTGTATCACCGGGGTTCTCCCCATCCTTTTCAGCATCTGTTGAAGCAATATTTGTATCTTTGGGGTCCTTCCCCTCCTCTTGCTACTATTTTTCATCTTCGACATCATTCACTGGGATATTCTTCTCCATAGGCACATCTTATGGAGGAGGCGGAGGTGTCTGGACAATGTTTGACTGTCGAGCTACTAAGAATACCTTACCAAATGTCATACTCTAGGGCACTTGATCACCCAGAGTAACTAAAGGCATTTGGAGTGTGACAGTTGGGGGTATGGTTGATCCCATAGGTCCAGTTTCCCTAGTTGTCAATTTCTCATTAATTGTTTGCCTTAGGTCTATCTCGGCCCCCTAGACTGGTGTTTCCTCCACATCTTATGGATCCTTTTGTTCTTCTTCTTTTTCTGACTCCTTTTTGGGTTCTCAGACCTCTTATTATGGGACCACCTCCTTTTCTAGTGTCTCCCCTTTGTCGGGGATTATCTCTACTTCTTGCACGGTTATTTCTTCCACTACCTTCCCTATCTCCCCCTGAAAGTTCATGAGTCCATCTGTCCCAAAGATGTCATCAAATTCATCATGTAGAGGGGAGGTCTATGGGAGGTTCTCTAGTTCGGGAGAGTCCAAACTAACTTCCACCGGGGGAATGTTGGGCATGTTGGGGCCTACATCTGTGCTCAGGGGGTTGTCTACCCTTTTCTTCTTTTTTCTTAATTGTAATGGAGCACTGACATATAGAATGTCTGTAGACTCTACCTTGGTGAATGTCTGTCAGCTCATGAGTGCTGCTAATGAAGGGGATCCTGTTAGGCAGGAAGATACCACAGGATTAACAAGGAGACTATGGGTAATCTCGGTGCTAGGTTTTTGGATCATCTAGTTGGATGCCTCCAACTACTCATGAATTTCCTCCAACATGGAGAGTGGACCGTAGGAAGTAACTTGGGTCAGGGTACTCTCTTTCTCTTTCCCCTTGTGTTTGCTTGGTCCCGTAGCTCCGGAGGCCAAAGTAGACCCTCACAAGATTGGACCCTTATGGGTACTCCTCTTGCATACCTACTCAAATTACTTGTGACTATTTTCTATGATGTTGTGACTTACATCTTCAATTGTTAAATTCTCTGGGGTGCCCCAATCCACCGGAGGGAGATCCAACTTGTCGATCCCCTAACCTTTGTATGCTGGTCCTCCACAGGCACATCATTTGAAATATATTTTGGAAAGCCCCAAAGGCTGAGGGATTTCATCAAACCTTTGGACATCCATGAACACTATCAGACCCAGAGATCACAACCATCCTGACAATTTTCCCAGAAATATTTAATGTGGACTTTATGTGGTGCGGATGCCGAGGGTAGCCCCTCTCTTATTTTATCAACTAGGTCAAAATTGTTTCTGGTAAGGTGAAATTCTGCCAGTCCCAGACTCTTTAGTTCATTTTCACCCTCCTTGGCAACTATAGGACTGCAATAATAGTTCCCGAAAGTGATTAGGAACAAAATAGATGTGACCTTCTTCAAGGAAAAGGATGCATGGAGCTCTAGGATCTGTTTACAGAACTCCAAAAGAATAATCCTATCCCCGCAATGCCCAGGGAGTAGTTAGGGATTCTCAAAGAAGTCGGTCACCTGAATATAAGTATGTCATTGAAATTGAATGAAATAATTATTGTATGTGCTTACTAAGGTCATCGCATCCTGCGACAACTGGTACCTAGAATCCTGAGTAAGTGTCAAAATATTATGGTAAATGAATGTGTCATATACCCTACAAAAATGGGGGAAGTTGATTTCCCACTGAATCTAGGGATAATGTTCCCATGGGACAAGCTGTCCAAGCCCATTCCCAAGAACGCCCTCTATCTGCAAACCTCAAAGAGCGGGTCTTTGTTGGGCCAATGCCCATAATACATATGAAGTCATGTAGAACTTCAAATTATGGAGGACATTCTTCAGCTGGAAGTTTACATGGTTGGCAATGATTATTTCCCAGTCGAAGGTCTGACAGTAGGTGGTGATGTAGTAGAGGAAATCATACATCCATGCAAAAAAGTCTCTAGCATGGGGCTCTCCAAAGAGCTTGCACAAAAAGATGATTCCTTCCTGTATGCATTCTTTAAAGTCTGAGCTGGGAATCTCCTACTTCATCTTCTTGTAGTCCATTCTCGAGGAATTTAGGTAGTGAGTGTTGAGATATTGCCAGACGAGAGTGGGAATCTCTTCGAAATCCTTTAGTGAAATCGAATGAGAGATAACAGTGACTCCCTTGAACTAGGGGATTCCCATCCCTGAAGAAAAAGTGGTGGCATCCAAAGTAAAAATGGCCACCAAATAGTGTAGTGGTAGAGGATCGATAAGAAAAACAACCTAGGTGGGAGTGTTGTAGTGAGTCACCAGTTGAAGGATCAGATCCAGTGCTTGCACCGAGTAGGGGAAGCATACAACTTTGATGATGGTAGAGGTGGCCACATTCTTTGTCATATCATCTTTGGTAGCCCTCTATTTGTACATCGTTTGGACAAGGCCCTACAATTCAGCCCATAGTCTAGGCTCTATATTTGTGATCTCCTGTAGCTTGGAGTCCACTTTGGACCCCACAAGAACACCCTCCCTTGGTTATTTGGAGATTAATGGGAGCTTGGCCAAAATATTTTCTGGCTTTGTCTTTGTGGCCTCGCAAGTGGAGGAGGTTGGAAGCACCAGGCTTCCAAGAGGAGTTGTTACTTCAGACATTATGTTGGATAACCTGCAACCAGCAAGATTGGAGAACCATTAATACATGTGATAATAATATAATAAATTTTATGGAGTCCAGAGAGTTCATCACCATCTTGCACCTTTTTCAAAAGATGTTAGCATGCATCAAAATCCCAGAATATAATGATTGACTATGACTCGATTATGATCAACACCCAGAGGTTTCAGGGTATAGTTTAGGTGTAAAAAATGGGAAAAGACTTAGGGAATTCTCAAAACCTAGAGTCTAAAGAAACTAGCCATTATTGAAGTGACCAGGCAGTGAGCCGTACTTGGCTAACATGGGTTGTCACATGGTAATCCAATAGATAGCGTAGAAGGCCCTTAATAGTGACAGGTGGGTTGAAAAGAGTGAAATAAATACCATATGTGATGTTTTTGATGCTCACTCATGGGGAAATTAATCCTACCATTAGTGACGAAGTGACAGAGGAGAGAGAAAACCCCCATGTTTCAAACAAGCAAGGTGTCGAGTTTGAGCCAGGTGAACACCATGCGTGTGAGCTCTAAACATCAGTTTTAGCATGCAGAGCGTGATGAGCTTGCCATGGGAAGGGTTACCAGGACAATGTACAGACTGGAATATACAAGAGAAGCTAGAAAATAACACAATTTACAAGAACCACAACACTCTAAAGAAAGAATACCTACAATTTACAACAAGTCCAGGACCTTTACACATGAACCTTAAGAATTTACAACATTTACATCTACTGTACAAGATTTACAGAGCAAAGAATAATGTGAGGAAGGTTGACAACCTTCCTGCAGATCCATCCCACCAATGCAAGGTGACAAAAGACCAGAAAGCAAAGCAAAAATGGAATCAAGAACAAAGAAAAACCAGAAAGAGGAGAGCCGAAGGACCTACCTTAAAACATGAAGAAACATGGGAAGAGGAGCACAGGAGGCACTCTACAATTGGTTAACCTTGAAATGATCATGAATGCACCACTGTTAATCACTTTTAAAGTACCGAGAGCAAATTGCACTTAATCATTGTTTAATCACCTTAATCACTCTGGGATTGCTCTAGGTAATTCGTTCACACTAAATCTAAAAGTGATAGGTGAATCCTTATTTATACTGCTAGGGTAAAAACATGTTACTTCTTTCCACAAAACCCAAGAAAGGCAAACCCTCTGGACTCTAGGCTTAGGGATTCCATGCAACCACATCTTCTAACAAAAGAGTAAGTGGTGACAGGGAATCCTGGAGTCCAGAAATCTGGCCAACACAGAAGACAAATGCTCTGGTATGGGCCTCGGAGGAAAGAACACCAAAAGAAAAGAAAATAACCCTTGCGGAAGCAAAGGCCAGAGAGAAACAAAAGAAAAAGAAAACAAGGAAAAAAGTGAAAAAGTGGGACCCAACATTTTGGCAACAAAATGTAAGGATGGGTATGTAGGGCATAATGCATTCCTTTGGTATAGTTAACAGTTATACTCCCAATAATGATGTGGAAATATCTCAACTTTGATGTTGGTTGATGGATAATTTTCCTCAAGAAACTTGGGTGATGTGTGGGGAATTTAATATGGTTGAGCTGGCCTCTAACAAGGAAGGGATTTTTCCTTTTTGATGGACAGTTGGAGAGTGGGAAGCCTAGTAGTGCATGCACAACAAATTGGGCCTTTTTGATCCCAATGCTAACCATTGTCAGCAGAGTGGGGTCTGGCACACTTGGTCTAATTTTTGAGGTGGTTCTGACCACATATTGAAGAGGCTTAATTGTGCCATGATAAATTCTCAATATTTTTTCTCATTTTTTGAAGATCAGGAGTTACCTATCATTTCTTTGTTAGATGTGACCTTGTCAGACCATTACCCCATATTTTTTTCCATTACATGGCAACATTCTACTCGACGGGTTATTAGAACTCAATTTTTCCTCAACACATCCATGTTGAAGTATGCTCCTACTATTGCTCACATTTTTCAAATATGGAATTTAGAGCCTCGACCCCTCAATCACTCTGGGTGGATCCCATGATAGAATGATGCCATCACTCATATGGAAAAATTTATCCACATCTACAACTGACAGTTAGCCCTATACAGGAAATGTTCATGTGAATCTAACATGAAAGTTCTTGGGAGTGCTTCTGATGCTCTCTCTTTGAATCCCTTTGATTCTGAGCTTCAGATTAAGCTTGCAGAGCTCTACCATAAGAAGAAAATTTCTTACAACTATGCTTCTCAGGGAGCTCAAATAAAAGCTTGCCTCCACTAGTTAGATGTGGGCGATAAAGCTTCTAAAGATTTTTTCCATGCTCTCAGAGCCAGTCATACCAACTTTGGGATAAAAAAAATCAAACATGGTCATGAAACTCTCTCAGAACTTCCTGATATTCATCAATTTTTTTGTTCAACACTATGAAAAATTGTTTTATTTAGAAGAAAACTTGGTTTCTCAGGAAGAGACTCTTCAGATGTGTATTGTTGTTACCCCAAACTACATGGTGGTTGAGCAGTGTGCCTTTTGTGAGAAAATTCTCACCATGAGTGACCTAAAAGAGGCTCTCTTATCTATGGCTTGTGAAAAGTCTCCTGGGTGTGATGGCTTCCCCTGTGAATTCTAAAAACATTTATGGGATGACATAGGTCCCAACTTGCATAGAGTGTATCTCGAATCCTATCATAATAAAATTTTGGGTTCTATTACTAATAAAGGAAATATTAAATTCATACCTAAAGCTTGTGATCCTGAAGATATCTGTAACTTGGGGCACATCACTTTTCTGAATGTTTCATACAAGATCATTGCTAAGGCTTTAGCTCTTAAGATCATACATCTCCCTCTGATTGTCTATCCAGAGAAAACTGGTTTCATTAAGTAAAGATATATCCTTGACAACATTATCATTGTCTGGGAGGGAATGGAAATGGCTCGTCACTCCAAGAAATGCACTTTGTTTCTCAAAATTGATTTTCCCAAAGCTTATGACTGCATTGAATGACCTTTCATTCTTTCCATGCTGCAAGCTATTGGTTTTGGCCACAATTTTTTGCAATCTGTTGAAATGCTTTTTGGTGATGCATCTCCATGCATCTCTATTAATGGCTCTCATTCTAACACCTTTTATTGTTTTAGGTCAATTTTCAAGGGTTGTCCACTGGCTCATGCTCTCTATCTACTTGTTGCTGAATTCTTTGGTTACCTCTTGCCAATTTGTTTTCCTCTAGGTTAGTGTGAGGGATCTCTCTTCCAGATTATACCCCCCAGCTTGTCAATGGTCACTTTCTAGATGATTCACTCCTCACTCTCCTTGTGGATGAGGAGAACATCTCTAATGCCTTGCAATTCTTGGATAATTTTTGTCAGGCCTCTGGGTCTGCTATTCAATGGTATAAGACCCTCTGCTATAGACAATATTTTCTTCCAACCCCTCCTTGGCTAGCTAAATTTGATTGGAAGTGAGTTCAACATGGGGAATTTTTTTGCTTCCTGGGCATTCCCTTTGCTTTTCAAGGCTCTTCTATGGAATTATGGAATTCTGTGCTTTCTAAAATTGAAAAGAAACTTTAGTATTGGATTTCTAAACCTCTCTCTCTTGTGGGAAAATTTTTAGATTTGTTCTAAGGTTTTGGATGCTACTCATGTTTACTATTCTTCTTGTTGGGCTCTTTCTAAAGCCTCTTACATAAAGATGGAGCACCTTCTCAAAGACTTCCTCTGGGCTTCAAGAGGTGAAAGTCATGGGTTCCATAGAGTTGCTTGGGATTTTTGTTGTCTTCCTAGAGAGTCTGGTGGCCTCATTCTTCTGTTCACTCAAAATCAAGGGCTTGCTTTGTGTGCTAAATGGATTATCTGTGCTCTTACATATGATGAAGCTTGGAAAATACTTGTCATAAATTGTATTTCTTTAGGCTATCATGCTCATAGGCGAGCCTGGAAGGGCATTGGTCTTCAAACTAATCTCATTATGTGGGAGCCCATGCACATTCAATGCACCTTTGTAACTAAGAGTATATGGAAGGCCTGGGAAGCTATCAAACCTTGGCTTCATTGGGAAGGGGATGGTTTTTATAATGGGATTTCTTTGAATCAATGGAATATTTGGTAGTCTTTTTTGTTATCCATTCAGGGTATTCCGCTGGCTAAGATTCAAGGTGCCACTTCTCTACATTTTTTTAAACTTGGCATCAGATCACCTAAGGACCTCTTTTCCAGGGCCACTATGAGCCTCCACTCTTGGGATGACATGTAGGTTAAATTACATCTGGCTCACCTAGATCATCAGACTTTTGATCTATTGGTCTCTTCCATTCCAGATTATTTTCTTCATAAGCTGGGTGTTCAGTGTGTTAAAGCCTAGTAGAAAGACTGGAAATGGTACCCGACCACTCCTTTTAGCAACTAAAAGCCAAAGATGGGTTATAGATGGTTGTCTCCTCATTTCCCATGGTGGACACTCTTAACCAGGGATGGCATTTGCATTCTTCACCACACCACTAGAGCTCTCACTTCCATATCATATGATCTGCTATTACTGAGCCCAAGAAGGGTCTCTTTGCTTGGTGTTTTCTCTTCTAGGGTCTTTCTTTGGGCCCTCAGATCAAATACCTGGGTGTTCCTGATCCTCAGTGTCCCTTTTGTGGGAACCCTGAGTCTCTTTTGCACATTTTTCTATTTTATAGGAGAGCTCAAAAATATTGGTATTGGATTAATGATTTTTTTAAGCCTTTCTATCTCGAGCCCTTCTCTTGGCATATGATTGTCCTGGGAGACTCTCAGAGACTTCCTTCCAAGTTTTCCTAGATTTGGCATACTTTAAGGATGGAGATTTTGTTCACTTTATGGAAAGATAGGGATGTTGTTCTTTTCACTCACAACTTTCTTGATATAAATGTTGCTTTGTGTCATAAAGCTTGTATATGTAAAAAATGTTATGATGTAGATTCAAGTGCAAGCCAATAAAGTGGCTCTAGAGGTCACCCACCTTCAAGAGCTTCTCAACCATTGGGGAAATGCTCCTTCTATGGTTTCTTCGGTTCCTCTTGATTTAGTTTCTATGGATTTTACTTTTCCCAATGGTCGCTACCGTGCTCGCATCTCTTCGGCTTGCCGCTTCCACACACTACAGTTGCTGGCCCCCTGCCACCACTCTCCTAGGGGTGGTGATGTTGGGTGGCGGTGCTGCTCATCTTCCCCACCTCACCATGCCTCTGGCTGGTCTCCAGCTCTATTTTTTTCTGCCCCTCCTAATGCTCTTGATGTTTGTGGTGGCCCTTCTTCCAAGTGGTCCTTCCCCTGCCTAGCTCTTGAAATCTCTCCACCTCAGGTGGAGGAGAAAGATAAAGATAAAGATGATGTTGTTGATTTTTGGTCGGTCCCTAACCCTGTACTCAATCCCAAGGATGCTTGGGGTTCTGATGACAAAGATCCTCCTCCGGCTGGCACTGCCCTTGCATCCTGAAGGCTTTATGTTTTTTTTTAATGAATAGTTTCTAAGATTTGTTTCCGGCTGGTTGCCATGTGAACTCTCGCGGGGTAATTTTTATGTCCCCCGGTCCTTTTTTTGTGAATATGTAACTTTTATATTAACTAAATAGGAAAGACACTATTCATAAAAAAAATTGTAAATTAAAATGCAAAAAATTGATGGGTCATAAAGATGCATGTGGTGGGCCCTTTAAGATTTTCACGGGTAAATAACATATCATAATACAAACTTTAATTCTTAATATTTATATTAACTCCAAATTTTTTATTAATTGCCCAATGCATAAATGCATTTTTTTTTTAAATGAAAGGTAAAATTAAATGTGGCCTCTCAAGCTTCCCTACTAGAAAAGAAATTATAAACCTTATGACCAGCGTTGTTATGCACTTCTATGGGCCTGTTTGGTTTCTGGAATACCAAATGTTGGATAAGTCAAATCTGGAAGATGCTGAAATTCTAGAAGATACTTATCCTAAAAATGATTTCCGAAATATGAGTTGAAATTGTTTGGTTCATCTGGAAGATGACTGAGAAGATACATTTTTTGCATTTGGGTGCCACAATCTGGAATTGGAATAAAAAATGAATAAGGATTTTTTTTAATTATTTTAATTTCATAATTTCTTTCAATAAGGTTAATTTTTGAATGTTTTTAAAATATAATTATGTTTTTAACATTTTGTAGGATTTTTTTTAATATTTATTTTATTTTTCTATGACATCACTATAAACAAGCATATTTTTTTAATTTATTTTTTATTTGTTGAATAAGGTTAATTTAATTGTTTTTTAAAATAAAACTGTGTATAAGTTTTTTAAAAATTTTACATTTTATACAACATTTTTTAATATATATTTTTTAATTTTTCTATACAAATTTATAAAAAAACAAACTCTAAAATACACATGTCATCACTATAAACAAGTCATTGATTCTATTAATTGTTTTTTTTCAAAATGTTGCCTACAACCTAGCTCAATAGGGGTACCGTTAGGAAAGAGTCGGGTGGAGAAAACCTCTAGTCTAGCCCCAAAAATAAAACTTAATAAGAGTAAAAATAAATGAATGAGGCATTCCACATTACATAATGCAAATATGAGATTACAAATAAATGAATTAGGCATTTCTCATTTATAGAATGTAGATATAGTGTTATAAATTTATAGTCTGATGAGTCTTTCACACTCTTTCATGCCCCAAGTGTCATTTTTGTATGTGGATCCTACATACATAGAGCATATGACTTCTTTGTGTTTTCTTTTGTACCACAATCCCTGTAATATTCTAATGAAAAAAAACATATAAATTGTAACCCCTAATGAAGTACATTCAGTTGCTAACTTTTGTATGAGTTTTAAAAAAAAATCTTATTAATTATATTACCTTCATTGGCCTCCTTGGATTCTTACTTGAATGAATCATGCTTGTCGGGAGAAAAATACGACCAATTAAATTAGGTCATACATGATATATCTCCGCTAACCTCATAATTTCTCTACAAAGCTTAGTTAGAATTCTACAATGCAATTTCTAGCAAGAAAATTAACCAATAAAACACTATATATGTTAAATCATGTGAGTCACAGCAGATTAGGCTCATAGGAGCCATAAACATGAAAAGAAGAAGAATTAGTGTAAAAAAGACGTCAATAATATATGCTACCTTGAGGTAAAAACAAGTTATGTCATATCTATACTTAATAAAAAAACAAGCTATAAAATGAAAATAGTAAGTGGCTAATTTCAAAGGCCATCTCCGCATATGGTCCCAGCAAAGATATGTGATCACAATACAAAGAAGGTATCGTAAAAATATAAATTTGGCATTTTCCTTAGCCTAACACAATTTGAACTCAAATCCTTCATCACGGATAAGTGTAGATGGGCAGATAGATGCAGACGATCCATCATCAACCTAGCTAAAGTATCTGTAGCCATTGTTTCCTTGTAATACCTAATCTAAATTACTTCTTACTATATAATGAATAGTATTTTCATTACAAACATAAAATATATATACATTAGCAACTTTTTGTCTATTTGGGTAGCACCAAAATTATCATCCAGGGTTTCTCTGTGTCTGATAAATCTTCAACGTGCACTGCCCACCACCACATTGACAGTTTGGCAGATTTACAAGAGCCAACAACCCTATATAAATAATGCACCATCTTTACTACATTTATTACATAAAAATTATAGTATATAATCATATGACTGAATCAACTAAGAAATAAAGAAATAATGCATAAGATTAACATCAAGAAACAATTTTTTCTACCCCTACATGATGCCTTACTTTGAAACCATTTAACTTATCAGATTGAGAGTGAGTGTTGTCAAGCATGTTAAGTCTCAAGTTAGCATATATATGGTTTAGGTCTTCATGATTCAATATTTGATAACAAACTAAAACTCAATCCAAAACCACCATACATCTTAGTGATGTTATAATATATAGTGTCGTTATGATATATTTAGGATATTATGATGTATTCGTAGAAGGCATGGCTGGAGCAACACTAACTATATCATATCAGCACTAAATATATCATGTGTTGTTATGATATATTTAGTGTTGTTATTGTATATTTATTGTTGTTATGGTATATTTTCAGAAAAACTGGTTAGTGAATGTTTAGTCATTCCTTCCCAAAGATCTCAATGATTTCATGAAAAAACAGACATCACTCAACATACCTTCGATACTCATGACTAATAATGAAAATTTAATTTTGGAATGCAAGCGAGCTTCAAAGATGATTCAAAGCCACAATAGTAGATTTCATCCTCAGCCAACAGGAAAGAAATCATTGTGTTACCTCCCTTGACTCTTCCACATACAACTATATGGTAATGCCACATTGTCATACCTTAAAAAATAAAATGTTTATTTTGGAATATTCATAACCCTTAATATTTTTAATAAATATATAAAATACAAGCATACATTGTATTTTTTTCATACTCAAATGGACTAAACCAATTCAGATCGCTAAGATATATGCATGCATATCAAAACTATTTTGATATGAGTAAGAGTAATTGTAGTTTGTCTTAAAGTTGTTTACACCATTAACTATTGTATATTTGAAAGTTTCATTCTCGATTTGTTCCAAAACTCTACTTAGATAACAACATACACATGAAATAAGGTCGGCCAATCATTTCTACACAAACATGTGATAGAAAAACTGATTATATTATTATGTTTAATAAAGGTTTACATTTTTATAAAATCTAACCAAGGTTAATCAACATATTTGAAGTAAATTAGAATATTTAAATTGTGTGAAGGTTCCTTACTGTTTTTGTGACTGTCGATAGTAAATGTTTTCCAAACTAGAATAGACCACATGTACAATGATCTCCAAATGTGGGGTATAATTGACATACATAAAAGACTACGAAGGGCTACTCCACAGTTACAAGAAAGAGAAGAATATTTTTGTTCATTAGGACAATGAAAGTACAATACAAGAGAAGGAAAGTTACAAAATGAAGACTTATAACAATGAAGATATTTGTATTCATGAAAATTGGTGCCACAATCAATATGATCATCTTCAGAAAACACGTGTCAACATAAAGGGAATGGTACATGCTATGATAACCAATACAAGTAGCATCACATAGCTAAAGAAAGAGAAGGATCATCATGAAATGGACATCATCTTATCGGATACAAGAGCACTCAAGTCATGACAAGTAAATGTTATAAATAATTTATATATAAAAAAAAACTTGTCAAGTTCTATAGGTACAATTGGATAACATAATATTGTATAGCATAATATATCTAGTAAGACAAAGTGATAGGACAATCATACACTAGGGAAAAAAAATAAAAATATAGTTCCAATTTATGATCAGAAAGTAAAGGTTTCATGACACATCAATGTCATCATATACAAAAAATCAATGATAACATTAATGCAACATTAAAAATCTTTAAAAATACTAGAATATAATATCTTAAGAACCTTATCAATGTCTTGACATTATCATATTCATATTCAACACTACCCAAATCAACAAGAATGTTTTATCACAAATGAAAGTTACTATGTTAAGAATGTCATACAAATTATGAATTTCTATTAAAGAAAGAATTAGAAAACCTAGAGTCCTCCAAACTTCCTTCTAGTATATGTCTCTCTCCCATTCATTCATTCTCAAGAACCCTCTAGCTCTTGCAGGTTCAAGAAAAATATTTTCATATGCATCAAGAATAGTACCTTTTCTAAGACCAGTGATGGCTTTTAGTGCATTATACACATTAGCTTCATCATTTCTTAAAAAAAATTATTCATTTTAGGAGGCTCTCTGAGGCCTGCACTGAGCTCTCTAATCACTTCAGAAATTACATCCAAGGAACCTGTCATGCTTCCCTTCTTCCTCTTTGGCCTCCTTGATGATGATGAATGGTTCTCTCTACCGCTTGCACTCTATTGATTCAATGTAGAAGTATCAATACCATCATCAGAAAGTCAGCAATAGCCTCAAAAGATGCATTGTTGATACCATGATAAGTGATATCTTCCTTATCATTGAGATCGAGGGCCTTGTCCATAAGGTTCCCTTCTTCTATCTCTTGAGCTATTGCAACTATGGTTACCTTGGCCACATCATTCCCCACAATGAAGGATAATTCATTTTAGTATTGAAACGAATGCCTCTTAAACCTACTGGCATTTCTAATTTCCTTTCTTTGTATGATGACATAATGATTGAATTCATTATTTTTATTTCATTAGTAAATAAGATATATTCAACTTAAAAGAAGATATTTTAAGACCATGTTACCTTCAATAACACATCCCAAACACTATCATCAACATCCATAGATTGAGTACTCTCATTCCATCCAAAACCACTTGTATTCTTCAAGTTTTTCATTATTCTATAACCTCGCTTCCACATTTTCAGCTTGCTCTTAAAGTTATCCTCATGATAGATTCATTTTTAACTGCACATTGAACATCCTTTCAATGGTGTTCCAACCTTATTTTTTGAAACCTCATCACCTTTTTTTCCAAGCTGCACTTTCTCATGGAGCAAGTCTAGAAACTTGCATTCCATTTCTTTGGTCCATAAAACCTTCTTACGAGAAGAATTTGGATGGTTAACTTGAACGTCAACATCCATGCTCATTAATAGATCTATGTATGACATACCTAGATCACATACACCAACTATTAATGATGTAAATTCTAAGATATCCAAAAAAAAGTACATGGATGCATTGACATCATTATATGAAATGAAAATAGTATCCATTCTAAAGATTTTTTTCAATTATAACATATCCAATGAAAAGCATAATCATTATTTCAAATGAAAAACTAACATATCCAAATAACATGACAACACTACATATATCATAACTCATCAATTTGTTTTCCTTATACTAGTTCATGAAAACTCAATCATCTGACATTAAAATTTAAACATTGTCATAGTAGTTATTCAAACATTTTACAGGAGATTTTATAGAAGTTGGATTCTAAATGCAACTACAACTAAGATCTAGATCTCTAGTCTTCCCACATCCTTCTTGCTATTTCATCTCAAAATTTCCCCAAATCATCTCCTTCACGCTAGCTCAACCCATATGTCTCAAGCATTGGGACATCTATAGGATCACGACCACCTTCCTCTTCAATTTCTACCTTAGATGGAAGATCATCCTCTATCATAATTAATTTGTGTGGTATGAAATATGCCAAAACAATATTTATTTGTGTCATGATTTGATAAGACCTTGCATGCTTCAGGATAGGAAAATACTGCTTGAAAATCCCAAATGTATGCTCTATTGCATTCCTGAGCAAGGAGTGTCAATGGTTAAACAAATATTATTGTGTGTTTATCAGGTTTTCTCTTGAAAACTCCTTTCAGTGGTAATGTTTACACTGATAAGGCATGAGAGATCCTAGTAGGTTTGGATATCCAACATCAACCAAATAATATTTTCCTACATAAAATAAATTATATTGTTATAATGTTGTGTTATTTTTTATATGCTTCACTATATAATCATATTTTACATACGTTGGGGAACTATGAGTGGATCCAATCTTGAGAGATTCAAAGTTAGAACATGACTATCTGCAGGAGACCCTCCCCAACCAGCAAGGATGTATTGAAACTTATAATCAAATGAACACAGTTCTGTAACATTATATGACAAGTTGCATTTTCTATCATGATATTTAGCTTGTATGTTGACCTCGATAGTGACTATTATATGGGATCCATCAATTTCTCCCACACAATCCTGTAGTCAAAAAATTAATAATCTAATGAACATGCAGTAATAAGATTACAACTCGATCAAACAAAATTGAACAACTAGGAGATATTCCTTGAAGTATGGATAGAAATGGTTCTTCCACCTGATTTTTGGAGGATTATTTGGACAAGGGGCATACAATAATCTACATAGAGCACAAAGATAACCCTCAAGACCTTATTGAAGTATCATCTTATTGTCTCTTCTGTTGGAGATTTACTTCTGTACAAATAATTGATTGTTTATTTGTCATTGATGACAACATATAATATACATCAATGTTCTATATGCAATTATCAGTAAAGATTTTCTAGAGCTATGTGTGTTCATTTCCATGGTGTATACATGTTCTAGATGCTATGTGCATTCATGTCAAGTTATATATGAAGTTTTAGTAGAGTTATGTTAATCAGTTATGACAGTTACAGAGATTGAAGACTATCTGTGAAGAGCCGACGTAATTACATTATTTCTTGAGTTACACTTATCTTTGGGATATGTGTGGTTGTATTCATGTTTATTTATTAGTTAAAGATAATTATCTAAAGGCTCCTAACATTTTCTATCAGAACCGTGAAGTTGAAGTTAATTTGGTGGAGCCGACTTTGTGAAGCATCACGTCTATTCAGTATGAGTTGCATGTTTCTAATCAGGTTGTGTGGATGATGTCACCAACTAAAGGAGTATTGAAGGGACTCCTAGAGTCGATGAAGATCACATCCTTTGGAGAAGATACTTATAGTAGTTCAAATGATGAACCCCAATTGTGAATGAGAAGAATAAATATAGAAGAAGTGCAGGACAGAATGTCTGTTGTTTTGGGATAGTAGAGACATTTCATTCATCAAGAAAAGATCTATGTGAAGAAGAAGTGGAAGTATACAACACACTAGAACTGATCAAGATAGTAGGTCTACTCTAAAAGTTCATCTATCAGATATAGTGTATATCTATTCTACTGAGGGTTGTAGCCTTCATCATTTTAGCAATGAGCTTTTGGACAATGAGTCCTCACCCTTAAAAGGGTTACTTGTAAAAGACTCCTAACAAGGTCTGACCTTTAACTAGGTCTATGTACTTATTACATTGTAAAGAACAACTCCTAACAGGGTTGCAAGATCTCTTAACAGGGATAATTATACTCAAGTATAGTTCTTTGTGGGTGCTAATTCCCATTGGGGTTTTTACATGTTTGGTTTCCCTATAACCAAAATTGTTGTGTTCTCTATTGTGTTATCTAAATGTGCATTTAATTTATGTTAATTGTATCTAAGAAAAGAATATAATTAAAGTAGTTGATAATGATTCACCCCCCCTCTTAGTTATCCTTTGGGACTATTCTAACAATTGGTATCAGAGCCAAGTGCCTTAGATAGAAATCCTAACAGCTTAAGGTAGATCAGATGGCATACTTTAGGAAAGAGAGTCCTAAGTTTGATGGAGAAAACTATCTTGACTAGAAGAACAAAATGATAACACATCTTTAGTGCATTTGATTTGAGATCTATGATATTTCCACTCAAGAAATTGAATTTCCCACCTTGAAAGACCTTGCAGAAGAAGACTCTACAGTCAAACAAAAGGAATTATTCACTAATAATGCAATCGCCAAAGAAGCCCTAATCAGTCCCCCATCCGACAGTGAATTTTTTGAGATCAAGAAGATAGATAAAGCATACTCTATTTGGAAATAATTAGAATATATGTTTGAAGGAGACATACAAGCAAAGAATGCACGCAGAAAGACATGGAAGAAAAGGTACAACAACTTAGAAATGCTACCTAAAGAAAACATTAGAGCCTAGAATCAAAGAATTAATGAAGCAGTTTTAGGTATCAGGAACAATGGTGGAGAAATTTTAGAGGAAGATATAATGGAAAAACTAATAAACACACTAATAGTGGACTATGAGAGAAAGATCAATATCTTAGATGAGACTATGCAATTTTCAAAATACTTCAAAAGAGATACTTTGATCAGCAAAATATCTGCATTTGAGATATCAAGATTGAAGACTGAACCCAAAAGTGAGACAACTTTCAAAGCCTCGGTCCACAGAAAGAAATCCATGAGCAACTCTAGTATTAATGAAGAAGTGGATACAGAACTAGAAGAAATCATTTCTCTGATTTTAGAGAAAGAAAGGAAAGGTAAAGGGAAATATGAAGGAAAACTACCATTCAAATGTTTTTCATGCAACAAAGTTGGTCACTTTGCATCCAAGTGTCCTACAAGAGTCAAGAAGTTCAGATCATATTACAAGCCCAAGTACACTAAGGAATGTTATCATGCTAAAGAGGGTGTAACTGATGATGATTGAGGAGAAGATGAAATTGGTTTCATTTCCATTAAAGACATTGAAAAGATGCTTGAAGAAATGTACAAAGAAGATGAAGAAAAACAACAAGAGTTAGCATTAGTTTCAAAAGTTGGCATCATAACTGATTGGATCATTGATAGCGGATGTTCACAACACATGATAGGAGACAAAGATAGATTTGTACATTTTGATAAATACAAAGGTGGCATGGCTAGATTTGGAGATAACACTCCCAAACCTATCATAGGCAGAGGTTCTATCACCTTAGATGGAAAGAATAAAAAAGATGATGTTCTTTATGTTGATGGTTTACATCATAACTTAGTAAGTGTTGGAGAATTGCTTGATAAAGGATATCAGTTGGAATTCAAAATAAACCAGTGCATCATTAACAACAAAGAAGGAGACATGATTGCATAAGGTTCAAAGACCAAAGGTAATGTTTTTCAGCTCAATTCAGAAGTAAGTTGTTTTGTTGCAAAAGTGGATGACAGTTGGCTATGGCACAAAAGACTTTGTCATATCAATTTTGACAACACAGTCAAGATAAGTAATGTAAAGGTAGTAAGAGACCTTCCAAGTATTGCAAGACTAGTTGACAGTATGTGCAGGGAATGTGTGATGGGGAAGCATGTGAGGACATCATTTAGGAGAAAACAAGACTCTATAGAAAAAAAATTAAATCTGATACATACAGACTTATGTGGACCTACTGAAACAAGATCTTACTATGGAGAAAGGTATTTAATTTTTTTTTTTTGATGATTTCTCAAGGATGATGTGGGTTGCATTCTTAAAAGAAAAATATGAAGCTTTTGATAAGTTCAAAGTGTTCAAAGCTAAAGTTGAGAATGAATCTGGACTAAAGATAAAATGTCTAAAATCTGATAGAGGAGGAGAAATCACCTCTAACAAGTTTTATGATTACTGTGAAGAACATGGAATCAAGAGACAATTAAGTGCAACTAGAACCCCTCAGTAGAATGGGATTGCAGAAAGAAGGAACATAATAATACTTGAAACAATGTGCACTATCATGACTGAAGGAAAGGTTTCTCATACTTATTAGAGAGATGTGATCAGTACAACAGTCTATACTGTCAATAGAATACAATTAAGGCCAGGCACAGACATGACACCCTATGAACTTTGGTTTGGTAATGTACCCACAGTAAAATACTTCTGAATCTTTGGAAGAAAGTGCTACATCAAGAGAGATGATATCATTGGAAAGTTTGATGCTTGAAGTAACGAAGGTATTTTTATTGGTTACTCTACTAAAAGAAAATCCTATAGACATTTTAATCTAAGATTAAAGAAGATCATTGAAAGTACTCAAGTGAAGATTGATTAGAAGTTTATGATTCAAGAAAGATATTATGACTATGCTCCCATGATTGAAGATGAGCCCAGACCCATCAATAAGGACATAGTTATTGAAGAAATGTTTGACTGTATTGATGTTTCATGTAACAATCTTGAACCAAGTGAAGAAGAATCATACATTACAGATGAAAGTATCACTCCTAAGAATTAAAGATACACATCCAAATACCACTTTAAGGAAGATATCATTGGAGATCAGAGCACAAAAATCTTGACAAGATCTAGAGAAAAAGGTTCAACCTCTGATGAAGAGGTATGCTTACTTTCATAGATTGAACCCTTAAGTGTTGAAGATGCATGCAAAGATTTAGATTGGTAAAGTGCCATGCAAGAAGAATTAGATCAAATAATCAAGAATGAAAAATGGGAACTAGTCCCTAGACCTCATGATGAGAACATGATTGGAACAAAATGGATATTTAGGAACAAAATTTATGAAGAAGGAACAGTGGTAAGGAACAAAGCAAGATTAGTATGTAAAGGATATGTGCAGAGAGAAGGAATAGACTACACTAATACATTTTCCCCTATGAGTAGACTTGAAGCTATCAAGTTGGTTTTGGCCTATGCAACATTCAATAACTTTAAGGTATACAAAATGGATGTCAAGTCAGCTTTTCTGAATAGTGACTTGAAGGAAGAAGTCTACATAGAGTAGCCTGAAGGATTCAAACTTTCAAAAAAACTAGACATGGTATTAAAGAAAGTATTTTATGGAATTAAACAGGCCCTAAGAGCATGGTATGAGAGACTTGATGGTTACTTAACAAAGATGGGATTCAGAAAAGGAACAACAGAATGCAATTTATTCATAAGAGAAATAGATGGACTACTACTCTTTTCTATTTTTGTTGATGACATTATCTTTGGAGGTAATGAAAAACTTAGTTCAGAATTCACCAAAGAAATGAAAAGTGAATTTTAAATGAGCATGATTGGACCTATCAAATACTTTCTTGGATTGAATGTAAAACAAACAGACAAAGGCATATTCATAAATCAGTCTAAATATGTGAAGGAGATATTGAAGACTTTCAAGATGGAAGATTGAAAACTAGTAAGCACTCCCATGATAAAAGGAAGCAAGCTTTCTAAAGATGATGATTCCACAACAATTGACAAAACCCTATACAAGTCTATGATCAGAAAACTCATATATCTTACCCAATCTAGACCTGATATTTCTAATGCAGTTGGCATTGTTGGAAGATTTGCAGCTGAACCCGAGCAAAATCACCTAATAGAAATAAAAAGAATATTTATATACTTAAAAGGGACTATTGACTATGGTTTATGGTATCCTAACTTAGAGAATATACAAATTCATGTGTACATAGATGTAGATTGGGCAGGTTGTGTTGATGAAAGAAAGAGTACATCAGGAGGAGCAGTGTTTCTTGGAGACAGATTGGTCACTTGGACAAGTAAAAAATAAAATTGTATCTCTCAGTCAATAGTAGAAGCTAAGTATGTTGCAGCCACATTGAATTGTTCAACAATGGTTTGGATCAAACAGATGATTAAAGACTTTGGTATCCAGATTGATTATCCTATTGTTATTCACTGTGACAAAACTAGTACTATCAATATGTCAAAGAATCATGCGATGCATGCAAAGATAAAACACATTGAGATCAAATACCATTTTCTAAGAGAAAATGTTGTAGACAGATAAGTAAAGTTGGATTATGTGAGCACTAAAGAACAATTAGCAGATATTTTTACAAAACCATTATCAAAAGATACTTTTGAGTATCTCAGGGAGAAGTTGGGAGTAATTCCCTTTCCTGAGCCTTCTTAGAACTTGCAGCAAGAACATCAATCCTTGGTGACTGATGAATGGTTGACTACTCTACTTCTGGAGTATTACCTGTGCTTAATGGTGTTTAACACCCTTTGTCATTGATGTCAAAGGGGGAGTATTAGTAAGGGGGAGCATATACTCTGGGGGAGTATATAGAGAAGCAATGGTGAAGAGGAAATTTTGATGAGGATATTGAGAAGATTGTAAAAAGAAGGAAGACAATTTGAGTTGATATCATATGTTGCCATCAATGTCAAAGGGGGAGATTGTTCAAGATTTGCTTTTGTGCAAATAATTGATTGTATGTTTGTCATTGATGACAACATATAATATACAGCAGTGTTCTTTATGCAATTATTAGTACAAATGTTCTGGAGCTATGCGTATTCATTTCCATGGTGTATACATGTTCTAGATGCTATGTGCATTCACACCAAGTTAGATATGAAGTTTTAGTAGAGTTATGTTAATCAGTTATGACAATTACAAAGATTGAATATTATCTGTGAAGAGCCGATGTAATTACATTATTTCTTGAGTTGCACCTATCTTTGGGATATGCGTGGTTGTAATCATGTTTAGTTATGAGTTAAAGATAATTATCTAAAGGTCCCAAACATGTTCTATCCGAATTGTGAAGTTGAAGTTAATTTGGTGGAGTCAACTTTGTGAAGCGTTGTGTCTATTCAGTATGAGTTGCATGTTTCTAATCAAGTTGCATGGATGATGTGGCCGACTAAAGAATTATTGAAGGAAATCCTAGAGACAATGAAGATCACATCCTTTGGAGAAGATACTTATAGTATTTCAATTGATGAATGCCAAGTGTGAATGAGAATAATAAATACAGAAGAAGTGCAGGACAGAATGTTTTTTGTTTTGGGATAGTAGAGACATTTCATTCATTAAGAAAAGATCTATGTGAAGAAGTCAAAGCATACAACACACTGGAACTGATCAAGATAGAAGGTCTACTCTAATAGTTCATCTATCAGATATAGTGTATATCTGTTCCACTGAAGGTTGTAGCCTTTATCATTTTAGCAATGAGCTTATGGACAGTGAGTCCTCACCCTTAACAGGGTTACTTGTAAAAGACTCCTAAAAGGGTGCAACCTTTAACCAAGTCTCTATACTTATTTCATTGTAAAGAACAACTCCTAACAGGGTTGCAAGATCTCTTAACATGGATAATTATACTCGAGTATAGTTCTTTGTGGGTGCTAATCCCCACCGTGGTTTTTACCTATTTGGTTTCCCCGTAACCAAAATTGTTGTGTTCTCTATTGTGTTATCTAAATATGAATTTAATTTATGTTAATTGTATCTAAGCAAATAAAAGAATTAAAGCAGCTGATAACTGATTCACCCCCTGCTCTTAGTTATCCTTTGGGACTATTCTAACATCTCCCATGTGCCAAAAATTATGGGAATTATGATTGGTTAGATTATGGCCAATGGTATGGAGGAAGATGACTAATTGTTCTTCTAACGTGAGGTTTTATGTATCTCTGATGCTTCCTTTTTGCCTTAAAGTATTGGCTAAATGAAAGAAGTCTCATCTAATCATGTGTATTTGGTCAAAGAAAAATCTTATAAAAAGGAATTACATCTCTTTTTCACTTACACATTTGTCTACTACCTTATTTTGCATATGCTATTATGGTTGCGGCAAGGGTGGCAAGAACTACAACAAGACGAATGACTCTGGTCCTCTTGAAAATCTCTCCTTGAAATTTTATATCATCCATAAGATCCATCAATTACCTAAACATCCCAACATACCAATAACCAAACAACATAATCCAAATCCATAAGAAAACACACAACTATAATGAAATAACTACCTGGCCAATACAATGAGAAATACAAGTATGGAGGAAAGAAAGTTTAAGAATAAAAATCTAACAATGTTGATCAAACAAAGCCAAGCACATGATCCTCTCCTATTTTTTTTATGATTTGTATGTTATTAGTTGATATTATAAATGTAGGAAGCCTCCTGATATAATCCATTTTCAATCATTTTTATAAAACAATTCAATATACTTCCTTTTCTACTGACATATACTCATAAATATGCCTTAATATAGGTTTATGAGTATATGTGAGTATAAAGAGTAGTATATTATTCTCCATAAAATAAGAGAAACAAGAAAAAGGGGGTCACGAGGTTAACAAATAGAGGAAATATAGGATGATGGGGAAGTTTAGGACTTTCTATTATATATGCAGAGAGAAAATAGTGATCAGGTTAAACTATCCCATAACTATGAGATCTTTGTTGATCAAGTTACCATTATATATTTGAGAGACCAAAATGCACAAGAAAATAGTTAGAATGGAACACTTGAACATTATTCTGAAGAAAATGAACATAGTGGAAATAGGGGAATGCATCATCATGGAAGAAATGATTACAGACACCAAGGAGCCATATTTATCAACACAATGGTTCAAATCAATTTGACAAAGAAAATCAGAATACTCTGGCCAGATTATGATTATTTCTATTTTATTACAAATCTAAGTGAATATATCCCACAACACTGGACTTCTGGTTCAAATAAATTTGACACAACAAATTAGAATACTTTGGCCACATCATGATTTTTTCTATATTGTTGGAAATCTAGGTGAATATATTCTTCAACACTGGACTTCTGAGTTCAAATAGATTTGGACCAATCAACATATCAGAATACTCTAGGTGCCCAACCAAATTATGATTATTTATATATTGTTGAAAATATTGGTGGATATGTTCCTTAACACTGCACTAATGTCTCTAGATGGGAAATAAGTCACAATTGGTGCAACTGCACCATTGGGAGTAACAGTTCTCAAAATTTTTGCAAGAGGTGAATTGAACAGAATACAAATACGATTCAAAATTCAAATGAAGTAATGAGGCTCATTATTGTAACAAAAAATTAATAGGCAATACTCCTTTTAACTAATAAGATTATTATTTTTTATAATTTTTTTAAACTTTCAAAAGTGACTTATAAGGTTCGATATTGGCATTTTTCTTTCCTTGGGTAGACATCATGTTAGGAATTTTTTCTCAATGGTATACAAAATTATATGCTAGAATATTTGGTTCTACCAACTTGATTTTTACCTTATTTCCTCCAAAAACATAATTCTAGCTTAGTGTATCCCAATTAAATTCATGGTTCAAGATGTTTGTTCTTGGGTTTTTTCTAGATGTATTGAGGATGCTAAAGATTTTTCCTTGTTCAAAATAGTTTGAATTGATTATTTAATACAATTACCTTATGGATTTGATGTAGGAATTTATCTTGTTTTGTTCTATAGTTGTGACTATTCTTGCTGGAAGAACATACTTTTTTTACTTGCTCAATGATTTCCTCATTGAAATATGAAGTTAAAATGACACCAATACCTCCAAATGAGAACACTACTGAATCAATGTCAAATATGTCACAAAGAACTATCATTCCCTTAAATTTTTTGGCATCCAAAGATTCTTGATAACATTCACTGATGAATACATACATCAAAACCAAGAATCTTGGTTTCAGAAACAATATACAACTGGGAGCTCAAAATTTTTTCAATGGGTAAGGTAATTGTTGATATTGTTTTGGCATCTCTAAAGAATTAGTAATAAATTCTCTAAAAATGTGCAGGTTGATAGTGTTCCTTTTGCACTGATAGTAACATGGATTCACCAATAATAATCTCATACTAATATTTTTTAACTTTCATAATTATTCATTGCATCTACTTATGCTCATGTTTTTTTTAAGGACTAAATGACGATTCTAATTAAGTTTCATGTCCCTAAGAAATTACTTAATTTCTTAGTTGATGGTTGAATTCCCTGCACCCTTCAACATAGGGGCTTCCATTGATGTTGCGTCAGCTTCCTTCTTTACCCATATCTTCTTCATTTCCTCTTTGACTTATTCTTGATTTACAGTTCTTTTTCTTTTGATATCTCCATCATTGTCAGTAGAAAACCGATATTTGCAGTTGTAGGTGGCATGACCAAAATTTGAGAAAATATAACATGGTAGTGCAAATGGTCTACAAAGTTCAATTCTTACTTCATTGTTTCCTTTTCTACATTCTGATGTTATATGTCCTAATTTTCCACACTTAAAACATGTAACTGAGTTGTTCGCTTCTTTTCTCTGATAGTGTACCACTTTCCTCATTCTCGATGTTTTGGTTCTACAATCTTCAGCTTTGTGTCCATAGTGATTACATTTGTAACAATATCCATAGAATTTTTTCTCACATGATCTAATGAAGGTTTTAGATCTATATTCATCTTTTTTATTACCAAACTTGTTGCAGTTATAGAAATAACCATTGAAGGTTGTGTTTCCAGTAGAAATTACTTGTTTGCTTCGACAACTATTTGTTGTGTGACCATATTTTCCACAATTGTAGAAAGTAGGCTTATAGGGTTTCTTACCTTGTATATCACTTGATTCTCCATATTTTAATGATTCTATGATCTCCATAAATTTTTTGTTGAAAAATCCTAGTCCGATAGTGTCACCTGGTTTTCTCTGATTTTTCAATTATTCATCAATCTTTTGCATGCTTTGTTCAAATTTTGTGAGTCTTTCATTGATTGATTTTTCAATTTTTAGATTGTTCTTGAAGTCTTCATTCTCTTGCAGCTCATCAGCTTCTAATTTTATGCTTGTGGTCATAGATTTTTGTCACCGGTTCTTTCTATAAGTTCACTTTGTGCATGAATCTCTCTCTGTTGTCTTTCCATTAGTAAGTCTTTTCCTGTGATTGTTTCTTCAACAACTCTTTTTTTTTTGTTTCAAGAGTTTCTTTGGAAATTTTAGCAGTTCTCTATTTTCTAGTATTTATATCTTTCTTAGCGATTGAATTATATGTTCCTTCTTCATTTGACTAATTTCTTCAAGTAATTCAGAATTTTTTTTTAATAGATCAACATTGGCAACATCAACTTCCTTAGAATTGATACTTCCTTCCGATAGTCTATCAAAGTCGTAAAGGCTCATGTTTAGTTTTTTTGTTAGTTCCTTCATTTTTTTAAATGATGTCTTTAACTTGTTCTTCAAATCATGGATTTGTTCATTAGAATCTTCTAGGGCTTTCTCTAACTATTACTGATACCTATAACTTTTTATTATCCCATATCTACTCCAAAGCTTTTATACTTTTCTTCTAGATAGCCAATGAGCTCTGATACCAATTTTTGGAAATATTTAGGTTAGGGACAGAGAGGCGGGGGGGGGTCAATTAGTACCTCAAACAATTCAAAGTTTTTCCCTATAAATCTCAAAATTAAAATTTTATGTTTACCTATACTGATATATGTTTTTCCTTTTACCGATAACTGCTGCAATATTAACGGTATGTGCACCAAGTTGTGGACCAAAAAGGGGGGTATAAGTGGACACATTTTTTCTAAAATCGGGTAAACCTAAACTAGGAACATGTGTTTGAGGGTCATACACTCAAAATAAGAAGATGTGTAAAAATAAAAAAAATTGTAGTACTCTGAATCTTGTTTCTAAAACACAATTTTTTAAAAAGAACCGATAAGATTAAGATGGTCAAACCTCGCGAGCACGAAAACAGGTTCGTTATTTTTTTTGAAAAACATAAAATAACTATTTATGTGCACAGTAAAAAAGATATTTTTATATTCACTATTTTTTAAATCCATTTTGGTAGGATGATCGGTTAGAGTGAGATCTAGAAGTTGTGTATTTTTTTGTAATTTTCCAATGAGTATTTTTTTCTGTGATTTTTTGAACTGATCGCACCCTGTAAATTTGGTACCTATTTGTGCACTAGGCATAACTTGCATCAAAATAATCGAAAAGGAAATTTTTTTAAAAATTGTATAGAATCAAATGTAGAACAATAATATGTAATTTATTTGTAATTTTATTAATTATATAAAAAGTTATTAAAAAAATGGTAGACATATGTCTGTGAGGACAATCAAGGCACTGGTAAAGAAAATTAAAGTTTACTATGCTAATATTGTCCAATAATAGAAAAATTTATATGGTTAGAAAGCTAAGAAGACTTATGAGATTATGGTAAAAATTATAAAGCTACCCAGTTGACAAATTGTAAACTTGATGAAGATAAAGTCGAGAATTCATCTTACAAGATGAAAAAATGTTTAAAAGAATAAAAATAGAGCGAAAATGAGCCTCCAAGCCTTTGGGTCATTTTTCAAGCTTCTTCCCGAGCCATAACCTGATCGGGTTTCTAAATTTCAAATAACCCGATCATGTTCTAAAAAGTAAAAAGTACTTCAAAACTCGATCGGGTTTTGAAGAAGTAAAAACTATTCCTTTTATTCTCCATAACCTGAGCGGGTTATGAAGAAACTATAATAGGCATTTCTTCTGGAAGACATAACTTCCACACACAAAGTTTGATTGACTCCGTTCAAAAAGCACAGGAAATATCTTGAGACGATATAACACATGATTAAACTAAAATTATCTTTAGTCATCAACATTTTTTCCATCCATTTGAATCAAGTAAGGTATAAAATAGGTACTCATTATTGCCCATACATGCAACATATAGTAAAATGAGTATGCTCTCTCTCTCTCTCTCTCTCTCTCTCTCTCTCTCTCTCTCTCTCTCTCTCTCTCTAAATTTCATCTCAAAATTTTCCCCGATCATCTCCTTCACGCTAGCTCAACCCATATGTCTCAATCATTGGGACATCTATCAAATCACGACCAACTTGATATTCAATTTCTACCTTAGATGGAAGGTCATCCTCTATCATAATTAATTTGTGTAGTATGAAGTATCCCAAAACAATCTTTATTTGTGTCATGATTTGATAAGACCTCGCATGCTTCAGGATAGGAAGACACTGCTTCAAAATCCCAAATGTAAACTCTATTGCATTCCTTAGCAAGAAGTGTCGATGGTTACACAACTCTTTTCATGTGTTTATTAGCTTTTTTCTTGAAAACTGCTTTCGATGGTAACATATACACCGATAAGGCGTGATAAATCCTGGTATATTTGGATATCCAACATCGATGAAATAATATTTTCCTACATAAAATAAAGTATATTATTATAATGTTGTGTTATTTTTTGTATGCTTTAGTATATAATCATATTTTACATACCTGGGGGAACTATGAATGGATCCAATCTTGAGAGAGTCGAAGCTAGAACATGGCTATTTGTAGGAGACCCTTCCCAACCAGCAAGGATGTATTGAAACTTATACTCAAATGAGCATTGATCTGTAACATTATATGACAAGTTGCCTTTTCTATCGTGATATTTAGCTTATATGTTGACCTCGATAGTGATTTTTATATGGGATCCATCAATTGTTCCCATACAATCATGTAGTCAGAAAATTAATAATCTAATGAATATGTGGTAATAGGATTACAACTCGATCAAACAAAATTGAACCACTAGGAGATATTCCTTGAAGTATGGATCAAAACGGTTCTTCCCACTAATTTCTGGAGGAGTGTTTGGACTAGGGGTATAAAATAATCCACATGGAGCACAAAGATAACCCTCAAGACCTTATGGAAGTATTGTCTTACTGTCTCTCTTGAGTGCCCAAAGTTATGAGAATTATGATTCCTTAGATTATGGCCAATGGTATGGAGGAACATGACTAAGTGTGTTGGAAATACAATATGGGAAAGCAGGATACTGAGAGGGGGGTGAATAAGATCTTAAAATTTTATCCTTTAAAACAAAACTGATCCACAACCACACATAAATGAAATTGAACTAACAACTAGTAGCATCCATGACAGTAAATAAAAAAATCATGACAACAGAATTTTGGTAACCCAAAAACCCAATAAGGTAAAACTGGGGTGGGGATGATACCCAAAAAATCTTCACTACTACAACAATAAAGTGTGCAAGTTAGGGCTACAAAGTTTCATTATAATATGCAATCTACCTAGTTAAAGGTCTTCCTGGTTAAGAGCTATAGATCATTACAATCTACCTTGCAAAAGGATTTAAACTTTCAATAAATTAAGCACTCGGCTAAGATATTTAGAAAGGTCTATTAGAACCACTCTATTAATATATTTCACCTGATACAGTGGTTAAAATGTCTCAAGAAATGATCCTTTGTTATGCACTCTGATGCTGATAATGGATCTTCTCTTTCCAATACCCTCTCTGATCTAACAATCTGATATGTCTTCACTCTGCTATTCACTGCTCTTTCATTCTACAATATCTATGCCTCTTCTATCGACATAACCCTTAGTACATGTCTTTGTATGGACACATACACCTTTTTTTTTCGTGCACACACGCTCTTAGGGTTTAAGAAGCAATCTTTAATATACTTCACAAATCTAGCGATTAGATCTAGATCAACGATCAGGATAAAATTCTTATGCCACTTAGGCATTCCAATTTTCTGATTGGTTCCATGCCACAGATTGGGATCAAATAATTAATGCGTAATTAACTTTGTTGAAATCATTAAATGCATAAACAAGTCGACCCAAAATAGTTTACCTTCAAGTTTGTGTCATTCCAAACATATATGTCAAAATTGTCTTGCTTGGCACATTAAGACTTTGGCACTCGACATGAGTATGATCAACTTTTTCTTGATTGCCGAGTCACTAGGCAATCACTATCTACTTGGCAATGACTATGCCAGATTGCTTGACCTATACTAGATAGCTCGGCCACAGTGATGACCGGCTAACTTGCCTAGATAAATGACTAAGTGTGGGACACTAATGATCAATAAAACTTAGAG
This sequence comes from Thuja plicata, assembly GCA_018584345.1. Classification (NCBI taxonomy): domain Eukaryota; kingdom Viridiplantae; phylum Streptophyta; class Pinopsida; order Cupressales; family Cupressaceae; genus Thuja; species Thuja plicata. The sequence continues at coordinate 622,725 of MU226777.1, read as the reverse complement.
ATCAACAATCTCTCCTTTGATATTAGTGGCAAAAATACACTTATCATTTCTTTACAACTACAAAATTTTGTAAGTACACAACATACACCCCCTAAGATTATACTTTATACTTACATAATATACATGCCTTACAAAATTTTATGCTTGATTCTGCACATCTTTATCTATTTCCTTATCTAATTCCCCCTTGCTTTTGTCACTGATAGCTACAAGGGTTAAGTTATACTTATCCAAAAATGACTTATGAAGCTATAGATTTAGTGCAAACATTGTATCCCAACTCTCCTTTACAAACTTCATAACTTGTAACTTAATTTCTAGCTCGGCAGCTAGACTTACCAAACTATCTGTTATAGAGAGATGATAATCCCTCTTTACTAATTGGTTTGTAGCTTTAAGTTCTTTTTGTATAACCTCCAAATGAGGTATTAAGGAAGTCTGAATAGTTATTAACTTTTCTCTAGTTCTGCCATCTTCAGCCATAAGTTCAACTAATCTTCTTTGTACATGAGTCAACTTGTCAAAATGTAAGGAGCTAGAAATAGCATCCATACTCAATGTATTCCATGTTGACTTCAAATCTAGTTGCAACTTCTCAATAAGCTGTTGGTTATCCTTGGTAAAGAATTCTAAATCACATAGCTTTTTATACAAGGAATAAACATTATTTTCTAATCCCTCAAGGATACTAATAAGAGATGTAAGTTCCATCTATTTGATAGCAATCTCTGCTGATATCTTGTCCAAAACTTTCTTCTCAAATTTTCTCTCGGAATATTGTTGCAACTTCTCATTTTCCTCAACATTTTCATCATTAACTTTCTGCACAATATGGACTAACTTTTCCAGTATTGACATTTGTTCATTTGAATCAATTATATCAAAAGCATTAATAAAAATATCCTTTATCTCATGTAAAAATTTCTTTTGTTGGTGTTCCCTCTTTAGTTATTCTTGTTTCTTTCTTCTCTTCAAAAGGTCTTGCAGAGTCTGAATCTGCTCATATGTCAAGTTGTTTGTATCCTTTTGGGGGGACTCTTGTGACCGGGTCCACCAACAAAGGTAAGTTGTCACCAGGTACCGGGGTACAGACCAACTTCCCTTGTAAAGGTTGTCCGGGGAAATGAGATTCCCCGGGCCTCAAAGCACGTGAGAGTCAAGTCTCGATGGTGTGGGGCTCAGTTGGGAGATGTGACTATTTTTGAGTGGGATAGTTGGTTATCTTCAACTCATTCTCTCTGGGGATTCAAGTAAGTGGGGGGGTTCCTGCAAGTGCGCATTCACTTAACAAATAAACTAAAAAAGATACTATAGAGTTAGAAATATTTCATCTATCTATAGTTATGCTAAACATTTAAGACATCAACAATGCTCTAACACACTACACTAAATACTGAAGAAACCTACAATCATCAGTTCATATTTCATCAGTAGCAAAGGAAAGGAGGTCATTAATCTACTTTTAAGTATCAGAGAAAAGGACATGAATAACATAAAACATAAAATACCATTAACCTAGAAGATAGAATGCCAACAACATCCTTGAGAGAATTCCTACTTCTTTCATTAACATTTCTTCCAGCAAGCACTGGTGCGTGGTACAATGGTGGCTCCAGGGGAGCATCTAACTACTAAAGCTTAAGAATTATGGATCATTGAGCTCTGCCACTAAGAACTAAGAAAACCAAATTTCTATTAACTGTGGACTACAAAATCATCAATTTCACCAACCCTTGGAATGAGGCCAGACTCATTATTTATACACATCTTTCTATCTAACCCTAACCCTAACTTATTTTACACTTTTCAATAAAATACATTATCCGATGGCTAGTACTACTTGCACCACTCTACAAAAGACATAGAGATGGAATAGGCTTGTCATGTCAGAAGAAAAAGACAAGAGGTGGAGTGGAAGAATCAACCTCGAGAAGAATGCTAAGAAGGAGAAACAAGAAATCTGATCCCTCAGGGATCGAGGCTACATGCCTCATAAATGGGAAAAGTGGTGCCCTGTTTCTGATGCACCAAGTGTAATGTTGAAGCAACACCTTGGGAAGACCAGCTGTCAGAAAACCTCTTGCCGATCCGACGTGCCTTGATGTAGCTATCCTCTTTTTGACAACCTTTGACAACCTTTATTAACTACTACCCACTCTCTAGAAACATTTATTAACTACTTTGAAAGTGACTAGTCAACCTTGGGGACCAGGATACGGCTCACTTTAAAGAAGAGAAAAATGCGGGATCTGGGAACTTGCTTTCTGAAGGAATAAAGAATAAAAAAATTTCCTTGAAGGTTTTCTCTGGATGCCGAAGAACCTCTATTGTTGCTTACTGTCATTGAAGGTCTGGAGGAGATGGGAAATTCCATCTTCATCGATGTCTTTAAGGCCAGCCCGCTGGTACTTGGCCACCTCAATCTGTTCCCCCAGGTCTGGAACATTTCCCTTAAATTCATTAGCCATCTTTGCCGCATCATGGTCACTGAGCACCATGTGAGTTGTTTGAGTCATTTTTTCTCCGTCTATCCCCTCCATGGATTGATACCTCGATTCCATTAATTCATCAAACTTCCCAAAAACATATTCCTCCGGTGTGCATGTATCGGTGCTAAACGGATCAGCTCCAGAGACCTTCGAAACAAAAGACTTGTATAAATTGAAAGAGTATTTGACTGCATTAACCTTATCCCACAGAGTCCCCACTAGTTTCTTGATTACCCCCAATGTGAGGTCAAGTTTGGAGTGTTGGGTCCTCACAAAATCAAATGATTCTTCCCCTAAAATTCTAGACTCGGAGACAATATCTTCTCCAAGGCCAATGAGTTCTTCTAACTCAACCTTCCATGCCTCATAATTCTTGATTTCCCCCTCCCATATGGTGATGGTGGTTTCAGCCTGGTGTAAGACGTGACAGGTCGCATATAAATCTTGGAGTGTGGACACTAGGAAATGCTGGACGTTTCCCAACTGCAAGGCAACCCATTCATCAACTGCTTGGGCCTTCTTCTTCATCACCCATAATGAGTCTATATCACTTTCCAGAAGTATTACTTCTAACATAGAGGCCCCCAGAGGAATAATGCTAATAGGCTAGGCGAGCTCAGTCAGCAACCCCATAAGGTTTGAATTTTTCTCCCTTTTTTCCTTGAACTTTTGAGCTTCTTTTTTGTAGCGAGCCTCCACTACCTTGGATGCTTCTTTCAACAGGTCCAATTCACCCTATTTTCCTATCTTCCCCAACAGAACCCCTGCAACATTGTAATCTCCAGTATCAACCATTGCCTCATCTACTCTGGGGAAGGTGTTGCGATTGCTATGACTATTTCTCCGCCCAGCTTAGTTCGAAGAGTGTGAACCCTCTAGGATTTCTTAACCTTAGGCAGATTTTGTGCCTGAGCCATCATCTCTGCCAAAGAAAGATGGGCTCTAGGTGTTGATGGGGCCTTTCTCTTTCAAGATTCCACCAACCACTATGGCGTTAGGGGTGGCTTTGTAGCCAAGATCTACTCCTGTAACTTTTCCCCAATATCCTACTGTGCCCCTTCAACAGTATGAGCCTCCTCCAACTCCTTCCCTGTGTCTTCTGACTCACTAGTGACATTTTCTTTAGTGGTACTTGTGTCTTTTTCCCTGCCATCTGTATCTACAATATTTGGGTCCTCATTGGTTCCCCCAAGGTTTTCTTCTTATTCCTATTGTTGTTCTTCTGCAGCATCTATTTTTGGGGTGTCCTCTTCTATCGGTACATCCTTTGGTAGTGGGGGAGGCAACGGGCCAAGATTCAACATCTGGGCCACAGTGATTACCTCCCCAAATTTTTCCTTCAGGAGTGGTGTCTAGAACATGGTGGTTGGGGTCACGGTTGTTCCCGTGGGTCTGGTTTCCCCAATCGATGCCATTTGTTCACTTTGCTTTTGCTAGCCTAAAACTCTTGTATCCTGCGTTTCTGGGACTTCAAAGGTGACCTCTTATGTTTCCCCTTTTTCTTTTGCATCTTGTGCCTCCTGATCCTATTTAGGTTCTTGTTCTGGAGCTTCCTCCAGCTCTAGGATTTCCTCCTCTGAATGTACGATGTCTCCCAGCAAATTCCCAAACTCGTCAGTTCTGAGTACATAATCAAATTCTTCTTGAGGGGGAGGATCTGCAGGGACATAGGTATGCTCTGGTTCTTTCTTCGGCTCTGGGGAGTCAGAAGAAACAATTTCTACTTGTGGGATTTGTGGCATCCCAAGCTCTAGTTCTGCCTTTGGCTTTGGATTAAGCCTTTTCTTCCGCCTGGTAACCAAAGGAGACCCCGCATCCCTTGGGGCTTCCCGCTCCTCTTTCAGATCCATTCCTATTGCTCTAACCATTAATGCTACTATTGAAGGGGAAGAGGGAGGACTGGTAGGTCTGGTCATGAGTACTGGAGTGGCCAATCATGTGATTATTTTATTCTTCATCTGCTGGGAGGCCGCTAGCGATTGTTTTAGTTGCTCTTTTATGGTGGTCTCCTATAGAGTTGGAGTTTCCATTATTCTTTTTCCTCTATCTTCTCTTTATGAAGAAGTTCCATCCTCAGAAGATGTTTCGGCCCAGAAAGTTAGCCTTTGTACCTTTGGGCCATCTCTACGGGTACTCCTGGGACATACTCTCTTAAAGTATTCATGGCTACGCTTGACCATGTTGTGAGTGATGTCTTCAATGGTAAGCCCCTCTAGGGAATTCTTGTTTATCGGTGGGAGGGCCAACTTATCAATCCCCTTTGCCTTGTACTGGGGGTCTATCATGGGTTTGGTGTCTGAGAAGTCATCTAGAAATTTCTAGAGCTTCAACCTTTCCATCATCCCCATAGTCATCCGGATGTAATGCCAGCTCTGAACTTTGACATCATCCTGAAAATTTTCCTAGAAGTCCTCCATGTGATATTGGTGGGGCTCTGATGCCCAGGGAAGTGCCAATACAATTTTTCCAAGCCGATCAAAGTTCTTTCATGCTAGATAAAATTCTGCCAAGTTTAGGCTCTTGAGCTTGTTGTCTGCCTCCTTGGCTGTGGCTAGACTGCATGAGTAATTCCCACAAGTGATTGGGAATGGAATATTGATCACCTTCTTTAGAGCATATAAGGCGTGCAACTCCAATATTTTTCTACAGTATTCCAAGAGAATTATCTTATTCCCACAATGTTTGGGCAACAAGTAAGGCTTCCCGGAGAAGCTAGTTACCCTTATGTAAGTGTGTTGCTGGAATTGGATGTAACAATGGCCATGACTTGTGACTAGATCCATTGCCTCCTTCGAGATGTGGTACCCTATATCCCAGGTGGGCATGAGCAGGTTGTAGTAGATGAAGGCGACGTTCACCTGGAAGAAACTAGGGAAACTAGCCTCCCATTGAATTTGTGGGAAATAATCCCAATGAGCCTTCTGACTTGGGCCGAACCCAAGTACACGTGATGTGAGAAGCCCATTGGTGGAAGGTCATTATTGTGCAAAGGCCCAAAGAACATAAGAGGTCATGTAGAATTTTCACTTATGGGCCTCCTAAAGGAACTGAGAATCTACATGATTGGAAATAATGGTGGCCCAATTGAAGTATTCCCTACCGGTGGTGATGTCCAACAAAAAGTAGTACATCCACCCTGTGAACTCCCAGGCATGGGGTTGCCCAAAGATCTGGCATAATTCTATCATCCCCATCTCAATAATTTCTTTAAAATAAGACCAGGGGATCTCTAATTTTATTTTCCTTGGGTCCCTCTTCAAAGTCTTGAGCCAATTGTTGTTCATGTATTGGCTGGCTGCGATGTCCAGCTGCTAAAATTGTGCTAAGGCATCAACTCTGATAATGATAGTTGGGTTATCAAACTAAGGAATCCCCAATCCTACCCAAAAAGTAGCAGCATCGAGGGACACCATGGGGGTGGGATATGTGGTCAAGACCAGGGCTATGAGTATGACAGCCCAGATGGAGGAGTTGCAATGTGCTGCAAGAGTAAGAATAAGCTCCAGGGACTACAACGAGCATGGGAAACAAGCAGCCTTTAGAATCCTGAAATCCCCAATGCTGATCACCAACGGATCCCCTAACTATTGCTGAATGAACATTATCTTGACCAGGGCTGGCATCTCGGGCCACAATCCGATGCTGGTGTCAATAATTAACTTAACTTGGGATTCAATATTTAATCCCATGATGGTATTGTGCTTTTGGTACTTCATGCTGAGAGGCAATTTTTCTAAGGCCCTCTACATCTTGGATCTGACCGCTGCCTAGGTGACTACCGTGGAAGAAAGCTCTGGACTCCCAGGTGGTGAAGATGTGAAAGCCTCAGACATAGTAAAGGTATGTTTTTTTTAAAACCTGCAAGGCAAGGCGACCGTTAGAATTCATAGATAGATAATATTCTGGGATCCAGAGATCTTACCACCGAGGCACTTCCTTATCCTGAAAAGTTAGTTTGGGTTAAAAATCCCCAAAAAGGTATATATATATATGACGAGCTTGAGATTAACCATTATATGGGCCCAGGGGTTCTAGTATACTTAATGGGATTAAAATGTGGGCTAGTGAAGACAAAAGACCTAGGGTCTGAAAAACTAACCGTTGGAAGATGTGAGTGAAAAGTGAGCCATCAAGCCCACGTGGACATCACGTGGCTATGCAATAAATGGGGAGTTATGGCAATGGCAGTGCCAACTATATGAACACACAAAAATTAGAGGCCACTTGGACAATCTTGAATGCACACATGGGATATAAATGAAACACAGAGGCTGATATGACTGAGGAGAGAGAAAACCAGCCGAGAGCTGAGCTTCAACTAGGTGGTATTCTTCCTGTAACAAGCTCACAAACCTGGAATGAAAAATAGATGAAGCATAGAAAAGCTTGACATGAGACCAGACAAGTATACATAGAATATACACCTAAATATAGTAGGGCCAAAAGGTATATACATGGAAAATAGAAGGATATACACTAAATACATCGAATTTACATATCAACAAGAGACGTAGAGAAGCTACCCTAGAACAAAGATAAGATATACAAATATACATTATCTTACACTACACAGAGGGTGGACAACCCTCTGGTAGAGCCGACCCACCAATGGGCAGTGAACCAGACGATGAGGACACAAAGCAAAACAAAAAAAAAATGAAGCAGAAACACAAACCAAAAAGTCAAGAACAAAAAAGCAGAAAAATGGAAGAAGAAACAAGAACACCAACCTAGAATCTGAAGAAATGTGAGGAAGGAAAGGCACTTTGGATGCTCTACAAAAATTTCCACCTTCGAATGTCATGCACAGCTACAGAAGATCACCTCATTGTTACTCACTAAACTCAAAGAAGCATGCACTCAATTCTTGCACTCAAATCCCTCTTGAGTCACTCTGAAATCGCTTAAGTGTTTTAATCGCGGTAACTATGAAAATGATAGGTGATTCCTATTTATACCTGAGGTGAAAAGCAAGTAACCTTTCCTTCCACAAACTCTAGAATAGGTAGACCTCTGGACTCTGGGCCTGGGGATTCTATGCGACCATACCCTCTTATGAAAAGAAGACATCATGGTAGAGAATCCCAGAGTCTGGGGTCTGGATCATGGACAAATAATGACCAACTCCATGTCTGGGTCCCGAAGACACTAGGGACAAAAACAAAAAAACCAAAACCAACACTGCGGGAAAGAAAACCCGGAGAAGGAAAACAAAGAAACAAAGGCAAAAGACAAGGCAAGAGCCAAAAGAAGAGAATGAAAAGGGGGACCCAACATTTTGCACACAAAATGTAGGGATGGGGATGCAGGGCATAAAAAATGAAAACTGTCTAGAAAAAAATGCCTTAGCGCATTTGAGAACTACAAAATCTCTAGTTAGCAAAACTAGAACAAATTGTTACTCGAAGCATCTCACTTGTAAAGAGAAACATGTCTGAGAAAATCTGGCAATACGCGATTTAGTCCATGATTCTTTCATCAATAGTGAAGTGTGTGCTTTGGAAGGAAATCAAGCTGATGACCTCTGGGAGAAGCAGAGAAGAGGCACTAAGTATATCAAACCCCAAAGTCATCAAATTTTCTCATTTCTCCCGGAGAAAGGAGTTTCATCCTTTTTTTTTTCTCGTTATTTTGTACATTTCTAGGTGGGAGGGTGATACTTCTTTCACCATCAAGCTTAAGCTTAGCTAAATTTAATGGCAGTACTACTTTAACCCTTCTACCCACCTTAATATCCTGAATGGGGGAGGAAAACTCTAGACCCAAAAATAATCTTTAAAAATTTTAGATTTGGGTCAACCAACTAGTGTAATCGATCTACCCTCAATGTGTCTGATTACTTGTTCCTTAATTCTTTATTTCACTAACTACCAGACTTTTGGGGGTAAATCCAATGAATATTACTCATAATTTACTACCAAACTTGCAAAATAACTCTGGAGACCGAACCGATTCCATCACACTAACAATAGATTCTTAAGTTCACTGTCATGTTAAAGGCATCATCCAAGAGACTAGATGTTATGCAAAGCATACCAATCCACACAAGATGGGGAGAAAAATGCTAGAAACCAAAAAGAAGACAAGAAAAGAAAAGAAAAAGAAAAATAAAAAGGCAGTCCCGGAGGACAGCCAGCAAGACTATTTACAAGGCAAGGTACCTCCCAATGAGGCACCAGGAAAGAAATATTTACAAGCAAGGGACTTTACATAAAATATAACTTTGGGAAAACCAACCTCATTCGAAGTAATGTTTGAGGAACTGCCCATTGATAGGAAAGGGGATAGGTTCTCTAGTCATGGTATTAAGGTGATAGGTATTTTCCCTGTAGACTTCTTAGATGAGATATGGTTCAGGCCAGAGCCGTTGGAACTTGGTGTGTTTTCCTTTCTTTTTTCGGGCCTTGTCCCACAGAAGGACCAAGTCTAAAATCTGAAAGGCCTTGTATTGGGCTCTATATTCAAACTATCATTTTACCACTGCTTGGTGATGCACAAAATTTTCAATGGCTACGTCTTGTTGTTCCTCCATCCACACCAGATTCAGGAGCTAAACCTCCACAATGTTATCCCGGTTGTCAAATTCCTACATAAACTGCAAAACTGGGATCTGTAAGTTGATTGGGAACACTGGGTTCTGGCCATAAACCAAATGAAATGGGGACATTCCCAGGGTGGCCTATATTCAAATGCGATCTTCCTAGAGGGAAAATCTTAGCTTTTTGTGCCAATCCTGGGGATTTTGTTCTAGCAGGTGTTTGATCACTTCGAGTAAATTTTTGTTCGTTGATTCAGCAACACCGTTCCCCTGGGGGTAATAGTTGCTAGAAAACTTCAGAGTGATCTTCTAGTTATAGGTCCACTCAAGTAGTTGCACCAAATAAAATTCTAGACCATTTTCACACACTATAGTGAAGGGCATTTTGAATCATGTGACGATGTTTTCTTCTAAGAATTTGATAACTACATCTATCGTGTTGTTTTTGCAAGGTATGGCTTCAGACCAACGGGTGTAGTAATCAGTTGCAGTTAGGATGTATCATTGGTTGGAAAATGAGTTGGGGTTGATTTCCCTAATGAAGTAAAATTCCCATTGGGCAAAAGGCCTAGCTTTGAAGACTGGTTGTAAAGGCATAGCCGCGTTACGCTCATGATGTGTCACAATTTGACAAGTATGGTATCTTCAGACGTGAGTGTAAACATATTTGAATATGCAGGGCCAATAGTATCCGTCCTATAGGATCTAATGGGCAATGGAATTGGCTGAGCCATGCATGGTCTCAAAATTCCCATGGAATTCTTCAATCATCTTTGCAGCTTGGTCCCTGTCAATACACCGAAGGTACACTCCCTTGTAATTTCTATGGTAAAGCGTAGAGTTTTTTATCATAAAGTGGGCACTTTTCATCCACATGGCATAGTGTTTGTTGTGAGGTAACCCCTCTAGGGATCTATTGTTTAACAATATGTACACCAGATCAGTGTACCATAGGTCTTGAGTGATAGATTCCACTGTGTAAGTTTGACATTCTATGTTAGGAGTCTTTTTTGCCATCACTCAACTTAGTCCCTGGCCTCGAACTATCTTCATGGGTTGCATTTATAAATCATATTCCTAGAGGATGGCCATCCATTTCCCCTATCTCTCACCCAATTCACTCTACATAAGTAGATATTTCACAGCCTAGTCTGGGATGATAGCATGCACCTTGCTCTGGAGAATATAATGTCAGAATTTCTTCACAGTGCGAACAAGAGAAAAGGCCTGCTTTACTAATGATGAATACCAAACTTCAGCATTCTTAAAGGGGGAGCTCATAAAAGCTGGGTCATTCTTCCCCCTTGACCTTTTGGGTCAATACTGCCATGACAAAATGTGGCAAAGCGAAGGAGTAAATGTAAAATGGGAGGGAGTAGTGTGGACTAGCCAGGATGGGTGCCTCCATTATGGTCTATTTAATCTAGGTGAATGCCGACTTTTCTTTAGGACTCCACTCAATTTTTGTGTCTTTCTTCATCATCTCATTGAGTGTCTTGACTATCTCGGTGAATCTAGTGATGAACCACCTGACAAAGTTGATCTTTCTAAAGAAGGATCACATCTCTTCTTTGCTGCCGGGTATTTGTAGATTTAGCAGCACTTCAAATCTCTCAAGGTCGATGGATATACCTTTCTTAGAGACCATATGCCTGAGAAACTTCCCATCAGTGACCCCAAGTATGCACTTCTTGGGGTTAAGTGAGATTTCATACCGATGACATCTATCGCACATCTGGTTGAGGTGGAGAGAATGGTCACATCTGTCCTAGGAAAAGATGGTCAAATCATCCATGTAGATGATTATGCACTGATTCAAAAGGCCTTTGAATGCAATGTCCATAGCCTTTTGAAATGTGGCCCCTGCATTAATCAAGCCAAAGGGAATCCTCTGATATGCAAATGTTCCCCACTTGGTGGTGAACGCCATTTTATCTATATCTTCATATTTAACCATGACTTGGTTGTATCTAAAGTATCCATCCAAGAAAGACATCATCTGTGACCCATTCACTATTTTCAACACCTCATCCAATGAGGGGAGAGGGTGATTATCCTTCTTGGAGGCACTATTCAAGTTTTGGAAATCCACGCAAAGGTAAATTTCACTGCTCTTTTTCTCACAGGGACCAAATTGGCAAGCCATGTAGTATGTTGGATTAGAAAGATTATCTAGGCTGACAATAGTTTTTCCACCTCCTGACGAATTAGAGGCTTGATTAGTGGGTTTACTGGTCGTTGTTTTTTCCAAAAAGGCTTAGCATCGGGTTTCAGGGGGATGGTATGAGTCATAATAGATGTGTCATATGTTTTAAAATCCTCATACCCCCATGTAATCACATCTATGTATTCTTGGAGAACTACAAGAATATTTTCTTTCTCCTCAGGGTAGTAGGAAGTACCAATGTGTATCATCTTTTCTTCACCAGGCCGACCGATGTTTAATTTTTCAAATTTTCCTCCCTCAGAGGAGGATGATATATTTTCCTAGCCCTGAGGATCTCAATCAAAGATATGTTCAAGCATGACCATCCCCTTTGAGATGGTGTTGGTAGGTAGGTCCATGATCCCATAATCTTCATCACCCTGCCCAGTATCATCATGGTCTCGCTCCTCCATTATCGAGTCCTTGAAGACACCAACATTGGCCATGAAGGCTAGGATATGCTGATCATCCTCAAAAACCTAAAAGTGGGTGACATTATGTGGAATGGACGGGGTGGGGATCACTTGAACAGAAAACCTCCAGAGTCATGAGCTGGCCATGAGCTCAAGTATGCTGGTAGAAATGGCGAGGGCATCCGGGACATAATTTTGTCACTAGGGGATAAGATCAATGTTGAAGGCATCAAAATATTCAATAAGGATCCATGCCCAATTATGGTATGAAGCCAGCCTCTTATTATGACATGTGTACTAACTCCATACCTATTTGACAATCAGCTTTGAATCACCTAGAGCCCGGAGGCGGGTGATTCCTTTCCTTAATGAAAATAAGAGTCCAAGGACCAAAGTCTCATACTCCATAACATTGTTTATGTAGTTGAAATGTAGCCTATAGGATGCGAGGAAGAATTTCCCTCATGTGTTGATTAATTCTACTCCATCCACACAACCTTGTTTGGACCGGGACCCATCGAACTTAAGGTTCAACAAATCATCATTTACAGTCTGGAGCAGGGGAGATAGAGCAGCTTTTGGATTATCTTTGGGGGACTTGGGAGGAGTTTCTTCCCACACTGGTGGTGCATGGGTGAGGTTCACTTCCATAGGGGTTTTGGATTGAGATCTCTAGGTAGACGACACTGAAGAAGTGCTTCCAGTAGGAATACTGGGCTCCAGGGAATCAACTATATGTTCTTTGTTCGGGAAGGCATCAATGTGTCAGGTAGCGACAGAAAGGCAAGGTTCACACTCTACCTTTGAATTTTTTTGATAGTGTACCTAGCACCAAGTGCTAGATAAGAGTGTAGCGGGCATCCCCGTAGCACCCTGAGAGTTAAACTCAACTGTCAGTTTTTCTTCCAGGTCTTGGGTTCTCTGTAGAATTATGGGATCTTCTCTTGGGGTGAAATCAAAAGTTAGGATTTCAAAGGGTTGGTACACCCTGGGGGAAGTCTCAGAGAATAAGACCTCATTAACCCTCCTAACTTCAGTAAGGGCTCGCTTCATCCAGGGTTTAATTTCAACTTGGATTTTGTTTGATTCTCCTTCCCAGGGGAGCCATAAGTGGGAGAAGTTGGTCAAGAAGTATCCATTCAATGAATCAGACTAGTTCTGACTTAACAACATCTCATAAGTTTTTGGGATGTCCACCACTTGGATATCGACTACACTTTCTATTCTAGGGTCCTGGATGAGTTGTATCCAGACATTTTTTAGTTCACCCACCATTTTCATAGCATTTTTGTCTAACTGGATTACTATGCCATTAGATGGGGTGGGTCAGAATCTAAGCTTTTGGCATATGGATAGGGGCATGATGTTTCCTGAAGCCCCATAATCTACTAGGTAGTTGTATATGTTTTTACCTTGTATGTTCAGGCCTAGTAGGAATGGAGGATCTTCATTATTCCCTTGGAAGACAGTTGCATTGGCGTCCTCAAAGAGACAGTCTTGGGTGGGTGGCTAACAACTTCCAGGTTTCCTAAGAGTTTCATTAGAGACTTCTTCTACTCATTACAATTTAGAAACACCTCTATCAAGGTCATGGAGGTAGTGGTTTTTTCTAATGCCCTTGTGATGTCAAACCTTCCTCCCGAGAATTGGTGGCTTCCCTCGGCTAGGTATTTTGCTTGGTTAGAGCTAGAACCTTTTAGAGGGATGGGCCTGTCAATTGTATTTTCCTAGGGAGGAGTGTCCTTGGTAGGAGGTGTCAGCGTGTAAGCTAGTCCTTTACCAGCCTAGCTTCGAGTGTTGTAAGGAGCCCGTGGGTTAGTGAAGGCATTGGTCTCAAAGGCTGGAATTGATTCATCAAAGTTTCCCTGCAGTTCATATTCTTCTTCATCTTCTCTGGAAGATCTGAAGAAGACAGTCTCATAGGTGAAGGCACCATGAGTTGGCTCTTGTATAGGAGGCTCTGGGGGAGTAGCATCATGCAATTGTTGCCTGTCCAACTGGGAAATCATGATGGCCTTCTCTAGCATGACATAGTTTACCTCTTTGTGGGAGCTTATGTCATGCAATCTACACCAATTGGTCATGGGATGGAATTTTGTGACTGGTGTGAAATGGGATGGTCCAGCACCACTTTGATTGGTATTTTGGTTCAGAGGCGGACCTCTGGTGTTCGCATTATTGTTCCATTGCTGTAGGTTGGGCCGAGGCCTACTATTAAAGTTTATTCCTCTGACGTTGTTTTGTTGGCAAGAGAAAATATTCCTTCTTTAGGAATTGGAGTTCTGGGATGCATAAGACCCTGCTTTTTGTTGATCCATGTCCACAGTTAGGGTGGACAACATTCACTAGAGGGATTCAACCTCGGTGGTCAGTTGAGTGTTTGTGTCATAATGTGATGGTTATTGTTTTTGGTTCCATAGGAAGGCAATAATATTTTCTAGAGTTGAGGGCGGCAATCCTCTAGCTGTAGACGAATAAAAGAAGGGCACTCTGGGTGATTGTGTCTGTGGTTGTGTTTGCTGCTGTTCATTCCAAGGGAAAGATTTGAGACTCAATATTTCCTAAGTTTGCAATGGGTATACGTACCGGGCCTGCTAGTCAATTGGAAGTGGTAGGGGAGTCATTTCCATCATGGGGGTACCCATTGCCAAATTGGGGTTATATCCCCTTGCGTACATAGTTCTACTGAGGATCTTGTTGAATGGCATATTCTACCCAATCCTACCTGGGGATTTGTTGAGGCCATGGGAAAGTTCTAAGGCTAGGTTGTAAACTATTGCCAAAGTATCTCGGTCGCCCACGGTGGTTGTTCTCCAGAGGAGAGTGGCAACAAAGGGGTCCATCGCATTGAGATAGGTCTGTATGGTTACCTCTAGGGATGGGATGAAAGGACCCATGCACCACTTCATGGTGCATTGGAACCGATGATTGAATGTTGCAAGGGGTTCATTTGGTTCCTTTCTGATGGAAATGAACTGGCTGTGGGACCAAGATGGGTCCACATGTACACGGAAGGCAGCCATGAAGGCATCCTCCATGTCCTACCAACTGTTGATGGAGTTGGCAGGAAGGTTAAGGTACCAGTTTAGTTTTCCCTGTCCCAGGGATAGGGGAAACATCAGGTTCACAACATCTTCATGTTGGATCTGGTGTCAATTCATCACATCTTTGTATGCCTACAAGTGTTCCTCTACGGTTTGTGAGCCTAGGTGTTCATATCAAGGCCAAATCTTCTCTGGGTGTGAGGGTAAATCCTTGGTTGCACCCAAAAAAGTTCCCATAGGTGACTTGGTATTTTTTAAATATGTAGCCATTCGGGGAACTAAATTTTGAGTAGGTTGAATGCTGGTTCCCAGGATTATCTAGGAAGTTTGGATATTCTTTGGTAAGCTGGACCCCTAGGCAATAGTGGCTGGTGTAGTTTTGGGGGTCTGTTTCTTTCAAGAAAGAGGCTCAAGTTTGACAAACCTTCTGAGGTTAGGGGCTGATCTAAGGATTCTTTCAAATCTCACTGGGGAGAAAGACCCAATCCCATTGAAGGCTTGACTCCTAAAACTATGGCTTGGGGAACCCTCGGTAGGTGTAAAATCAGAATCCTGAGAGGGGGACAAGTTCATGCCCTCCTTCTAGCGCTAGTTTTTGTTGGGGGACTCTTGTGACTAGGTCTGCCAATAGAGGTAAGTTTTCACCAGGTACCGAGGTATCAACCAACTTTGCTTGTAAAGGTTGTCTGAGGAAATGAGATTCCCCGAGCCTTCAAGCACGTGAGAGTCAGGTCTCAACGGTGTGGGGCTTGATTGGGAGATGTGACTATTTTTGAGGGGGATAGCTGGTTATCTTCAACTCATTCTCTCTAGGGATTCAACTAAGTGGGGGGTGTAACACCCCAAAATTGGCATCTTGCAACCCCAACCAATTTTGTTGCATTTGTCATTCTTCTAAATCATCAAAGTCCTATTGTACTAGGCAAATTCTGAGTTTTCACTGACTCTACTCGACCTGAGTGTCAAATGCAGAAAATCCTAAATCTGTATTAATCATACATCATATTTAATTCCTAAAATAACTATTTTTCTAAACAAATCCTATGATCAAATTAATTTAATTAATAAAGTCCTAGCACTTTAATTAAATTAAATTCACCCTCTTTAGCTGAGACACATAAAAAAGGAATTAAAGAATATTTAATTATTAAATATATATCCTCTTTTCAAATATTTGAATTTAATATTCAAATAATTAAGAAAAATCAATTATGAGGTCATATTTATTTAATTAATTGGATATTCTCTCAAAAAGCTTTCTTCTATTCAGAAATAGAAACTGTGAATTAATTGTGCTTTAAAGGGAAATAAAACAATT
>MU226777.1:576061-593133 GCA_018584345.1 Thuja plicata | reverse complement strand
AATTCATGTTTAGGTGATATTGCATATTTCAATTCATTAGTATAATCTTGCATAATCTTTGCATAGCATTTATCATGATTAAAATCCTTCATTCTTAGATGGTCCATAGTTGTGAGGCCCTCGTCCTAAGAGCAAATTTCAAAACTCCATCTAGATAGAAGGCAACAGGTCGAATCACGCAGACAGTCATGATGAATAACTCATATTCAGTCTTGGCTGTACCCGGTGAAGAATGACTATGTTGAAGTGTGTGGTTGATTTAGAAGGCCAAAATTAACTCATACAGGGGGATTCCTGCAAGAGCGCAATCACTTAACAAATAAACTAAAAAAGATACTACAGAGTTAGAAATATTTCATCTATCTATAGTTATGGTAAACATTCAAGACAACAATAATGCTCTAACACACTACATTAAATATTGAAGAAACATACAACCATCAGTTCATATTTCATCAGTAGCAAAGGAAAGGAGGTCGTTAATCTACTTTTAAGTATAAGTGAAAAGGACATGAGGAACATAAAACATAAAATATCGTTAACCTAGAAGATAGAATGCCAACAACATCCTTTAGAGAATTCCTACTTCTTTCATTAACATTTCTTCCAGCAAGCACTGGTGCATGGTACAATGATGGCTCTAGGGGAGCATCTAACTACTAAAGCTTAAGAATTATGGAGCACTGAGCTTTGCCACTAAGAACTGAGAAAACCAAATTGCTATTAATTATGGACTACAAGATAATCAATTTCAATGACCCTTGGAATGAGGTCAGACTCATTATTTATACACATCTTTCTATCTAACCCTAACCCTAACTTATTTTACACTTTTCAATAAAAAACATTATCTGGCGGTCGATACTACCTGCGCCACTCTACAAAAGACCTAGAGATGGAATAGGCCTGTCATGTCAGAAGAAAAAGATGAGAGGTGGAGTGGAAGAATCAGCCTTGAGAAGAGAACCAAGAAGGAGAAAGAAGAAATATGATCCCTCGGGGATTGAGGCTATATGCCTCATAAATGGGAAAAGCGGTGCCCTATTTCTGATGCGCCAGGTGTAACATTGAAGTGGTGCCTTGGGAAGACCATCTATCAAAAAAACCTCTTGCCGATCTGACATGCCTTGATGTAGCTATCCACATTTTGACAACCTTTGAAAACCTTTATTAACTTCTACCCACTCCTTGGCAACCTTTATTAACTGATTTGAAAGTGACTGGTCGGCCTTGGGGACTAGGACATGGGTCACTTTAAAGAATACAAAAATGCGGGATCCAAAACTCTGAGATCTGGTAACTTACGTTCTGAAGGAATAAAGAATACACCATTTTCCTTGAAGGTTTTCTCTGGCTCCCACAGAACCTCTACTATTTCTTACTATCATTGAAGGTCTAGAGGAGATGGGAAATTCCATCTTCATCAATGTCTTTAAGGCCAGCCCACCGATACTTGGCCACCTCAATCTATTTCCCCAGGTCTGAAAAATTTCCCTTAAATTCATCGGCTATCTTTTCTGCATCGTGGCCATTGAGCACCATGCGAGTTATTTGAGTCATTTTTTCTCCATCTATCCTCTCTGGGGATTGATACCTTGATTCCATTAATTCATCAAACTTCCCCAAAACATATTCCTCTAGTGTGCATGTGTTGGTGCTAAACGGATCAGCTCCGGGGACCTTTGAAATAAAATACTTCTAGAAATTGAAAGAATATTGGACCGCATTAACCTTATCCCACAAAGTCCCCACCAATTTCTTGATTACCCCCAATATGAGGTCAAGTCTGGAGTGCTGGGTCGTTACAAAATCAAATGATTCTTCCCCTAAAATTATGGATTCAGAGACAATCTCTTCTCTGAGGCCAATGAGTTCTTCTAAATCAACCTTCCATGCATCATAATTCTCGATGTCCCCCTCCCATATGGTGATGGTGGTTTTGGCCTGGTGTAAGATGTGATGGGCTGCATATAAATCTAGGAGTGTGGACACTAGGAAATGCAAAACATTTCCCAACTGCAAGGCAACCCATTCATCAACCGCTTGGGCCTTCTTCTTCATCGCCCGTAATGAGTCTATATCACTTTGTGAAAGTGGTACTTCTGACGTAGAGGCCCCTGGAGGAATAACGCTAATAAGCTAGGCTAGCTCAGTCAGCAACCCCATGAGGTTTGCATCTTTCTCCCTTTCTGCCTTGAACTTTTGAGCTTGTTTTTCATAGCAAGTCTCCACTACCTTGGCTACTTTGTTCAACAGGTCTAATTCACCCCATTTTCCTCTCTTCCCTAGTGACACCTCTATGACATTGTAATCTCCAACCTCATTCATTGCCTTGTCTGTGTCTGGGGAAGGTATCATGATTACTGTGACTGTTTCTCCACCTGGCTCAGTTTGAAGAGTGTGAACCGTCTTGGCTTTCTTAACCTTAGGTTGGTTTTTGCCTGAGCCATCATCTCCACCAAAGAAAGATGGGCTCTAGGTTTTGATGTGGCCTTTCTCTTTTGAGATTCCACCAACCACTATGGCGGTAGGGGTGGCTTTGCAGCCAAGATCTACTCCTGTAACTTTTCCCTAATATCCTATTATTCCCCTTCAATAGTATGAGCCTCCTCTAACTCCCTTGTGTCTTCTGACTCACCGGTGACATTTTCTCCGGTGGTACCTATATCTTTTCCCCTACCATCTGTATCTTTGGAAATATTTGGGTCCTCAATGGTTCCCTTGGGGTTTTCTTCTTCTTCCTATTGATGTTCTTCCTCAGCCTCTATTGTTGGGGTGTCCTCTTCTATCGGTACATCCTTTGGTAGTGGGGGAGGCAACAGGCCAAGATTCAATGTTTAGGCCGCAGTGATTACCTCCCCAAATGTTTCCTTTTGGAGTGGCATCTAGAACACGATAGTTGGGGTCATAGTTGTTTCCATGGGTCCAGTTTCCCCAACCGATGCCATTTGTTCACTTTTCTTTTGCTGGCCTGAAACTCCTATATCCTATGTTTCTGGGACTTCAGACGCGACCTCTTGTTCCACTCCCTTTTCTTCTACATCTTGTGCCTCCTGCTCCTACCTAGGTTCCTATTCTAGAGCTTCCTCTTGCTCCGGGATTTTTTCCTCTAGATGTACAATGTCTCCCTGCAAATTCCCAAACTCATTAGTTCCGAATACATCATCAAATTCTTCTTGAGGGAGAGGATTTGCAAGGATGTGGTCATGCTCTGGTTCTTTCCCCATCTTCGGGGAGTCAAAATAAACAATTTCTACTTGTAGGATTTGTGGCATCCCAAGCTCTGGTTCTGCCTTTGGCTTTGGATTAAGCCTTTTCTTCTGCCTGGTAACCAAAGGAGGCCCCACATCCCTTAGGGTTGTCCACTCCTCTACTGGATCAATTTCTGTTGCTCTAACCATTAATGCTGCTAGTGAAGGGGAAGAGGGAGGATGGATAGGTTCGGTCATGAGCACCGGAGTGGCCAACCATGTGATTATTTTATCCTTCATCTGCTGGGAGGTCGCTAGCAATTGTTTCAGTTGCTCCTTTATGGGGGTCTCCTATAAAGTTGGAGTTTCCATTACTCTCTTTCCTCTATCTTCTCCCTGTGAAGAAGTTCTTACCCCATAAGAGGTTTTGGCCCCAGAAGTTAGCCTTTGTACCATCGGGCTAGTTCTGCGGGTACTCCCGGGGCATACTCTCTTAAAGTATTCATGGCTACACTCAACCATGTTGTGAGTGATGTCTTCAATGGTAGGCCCCTCTAGGGAATTCCAGTCTATTAGTGGGAGAGCCAACTTATCAATCCCCTTTGCCTTATACTAGGGGTCTATCGTGTGTCTAGTGTCTGTGAAGTCATCTGGAAATTTATGGAGCTTCAACCTTTCCATCATCCCCATAGTCATCCGGACATAATGCCAGCTCCGGAATTTGACATCATCCTGGCAATCTTCCCAGAAGTCCTCCATGTGATATTGGTGGAGCTCTGATGTGCGGGGAAGTGTCAATGCAATTTTGCCAAGCGGATCAAAGTTCTTCCATGCTAGATAAAATTCCACCAAGTTTAGGCTCTTGAGCTCACTGTCTGCCTCCTTGGCTGCGGCTAGACTGCATGAGTAATTCCTACAAGTGATTGGGAATAGAATATTGGTCACCTTCTTTAGAGCATATAAGGTATGCAACTCTAGCATTTGTCTGCAGTATTCCAAGAGAATTATCTTGTTCCCATAATATTTGGGCAATAATTAAGGCTTCCCAAATATAATGGCCATGACTTCTGACCATATCCATTGCCTCCTTGGAGAGGCGGTACCTTGCATTTTGGGTGGGCGTGAGCAGGTTGTAGTAGATGAAGGCATCATTCACCCTGCAAAAACTAGGGAAACTAGCCTCCCATTGAATTTATGAGAAATAATCCCAGGGAGCCTTCTGACCTGGGCTGACCCCAAGTACACCTAATGTGAGCAACCTGTTTGTGGCAGGTCATTGTTGCACTAAGGCCCAGAGAACATAAGAGGTCACGTAGAATTTATGATTCAGGGCCACTTGAAGAAACTGAGAATCTACATGATTGGAAATAATGGCGGCTCAATAAAAGTATTCCCCACCGGTGGTGATGCCCACCAAAAAGTAGTACATCCACCCTATGAACTCCCATGCATGGGGTTGCCTAAAGATCTGGCATAATGCTATCATCCCCATCTGGATACTTTCTTTAAACTCAAACCGAGCGATCTCTAATTTCATTTTATTGGGGTCCCTCTTCAGAGTCTTGAGCCAATGGTTGTTCATGTATTTCCTGGCTGTGACCTCTAGCTACTAAAATTGTACTAAGGCATCAGCTCTAGTAACAACAGTTGGGTTATCAAACTGAAGAATCCCCAGTCCTACCCGAAAAGTAGCAACATTAAGGGACACCATGGGGGTGGGATATCCGGTCGGAATCGGGGCTGGGAGCATGATGACTTGGACAGAGGAGTTGTAATGTGTTGCAAGAGTAAGAATAAGCTCTAGGGCCTACACCAAGCATGGGAAACAAGCGGCCTTTAGAATCCTAGAATCCCTGACGCTGATCGCCAACAGATCCCTGGACTATCATTGAATGAACATTATCTTGACCAGGGCCTGCATCTTGGGCCACATTCTGATGCTGGTGTTAGTAATTAACTGAACCTGGGACTCAATCTTTGATCCCATGACAATATTGTCCTTAAGGTACTTCATGCTGAGAGGCAATTTTTCTAAGGCCCTCTCCATCTTTGATCTGACGGCTTCCCTGGTGACCGCCATAGAAGGAAGCTCTGAATTTGTGGGTGGTGAAGATGCGGAAGCCTCAGACATATTAAAGGCATGTTGTTTTAAAAACCTACAAGGCAAGGAGACTGTTAGAATTCATAGATAGATAATATTCTGGGATCCGTAGATCTTACCACTGAGGCACTTCCTTTTCCTGAAAAGTTAGTTTGGGTTAAAAATCCTGAAAAGGTATATGTATATATATGATGAGCTTGAGATTAACCATTATTCGGGCCCGGGGGTTCCAGCATACTTAATGGGAGTAAAATGTGGGCTAGTGAAGATGAAAGACCCGGGGTCCAAAAAACTAACCGTTGGAAGATGTGAGTGAAAAGTGAGTCGTCAGGCCTATGTGGAGGTCACATGGCTATGCAATAAATGGGGAGTTATGGAAATGGTGGCACCAACAGTATAAATTCATGCATGGGATATAAATGAAACATAGGGCTGACATGACTGAGGAGAGAGAAAACCACTTGGTTGAAACTAGCTAAGAGCTGAGCTTCAACCAGGTGGTATTTTGCCCGGAATGAGCTCGCAAACCTGGAATGGAAAATAGATGAAGCATGGAAAATCTTGATGTGATATTGGACAAATATGCATAGAATATACACCTAAATACAACAGGGCCAAAAGGTATATACATGGAAAATGGAAGGATATACACTAAATACATCAAATTTACATATCAACAATAGACGCAGAGAAGCTACCCTAGAACAAAGCTGAGATATACAAATATACATTATCTTACACTACATAGAGGGTGGACAACCCTCTGGCAGAGATGACCCACCAACGGGCGATGAACTAGATGACAAGGACACAAAGAAAAATAGAAACAAAATGAAGCAGAAACGCAAACCAAAAAGACAAGAATGAAAAAGCATAAAAATGGAAAAAGAAATAGGAACACCAACCTGGAATCTGAAGAAAGGCGAGGAAGGAAAGGCACTTTGGACACTCTACAACAATTTCCACCTTCGAACATCATGCATAGCTATAGAAGATCACCTCATTGTTAGTCACTAAACTTAGAGAAGCATGCACTCAATTCTCACACTCAAATAGCTCTTGAATCGCTATGAAATCGCTTAAGTGTTTTAATCATGGTAACTGTTAAAATGATAGGTGGTTCCTATTTATACCTGAATTGAAAAGAAAGTAACCTTTCCTTCCACAAACTCAAGAACAGGCAGACCTACGGACTCCAGGCCCGGGGATTCCGTGCGACCATACCCTCTTACAAAAAGAAGACATCGTGGTAGAGAATCCCAAAATCTGGGGTCCAGATCCTGGACAAAGAATGACCAACTTTGGGACCGGGTCCAAAAGACATGAGGGACAAAAAAAAAACCAAAACCAAAACCAAAACCGTGGGAAAGAAAACCCAGAGAAAGAAAAAAAATAAACAAAGGCAAAAGACAAGGTAAGAGCCAAAAGCAGAGAACGAAAAGGGGGACCCAACATTTTGCACACAAAATGTAGGGATGGGGATGTAGGGCATAACATATCCAATTTAGGAATGACAATGACTTCATCCAAAGTGACACTTGGAATAGGTGACTTCCTCTTATGTGACTTCTTCCTTTTAAGTTTTGAAGAGCTGATACTTGGCTCAGTTATAGTGATATCATTACCTTTGTCAATATTAATTTCACTTGGTACCTTCAACTGGGTCAAGATTACCTCATGGTCAGGTACAGTTCCTATTTTAGGTGTAGTGGGAGTAGATGATACAGAGTGTGGTAGATCAACCAACACCTGTATAACCTCTTTCTCTTTAGGAATATCTACAATTTCTTCCATCTTATCTCCACTCTCTAATATTGTTTGAACAACCTCTAAAATAGGTGGATTTGTATTGATTACCTCCTTTTCTTCTTCAATCTCTATCTCAGCCTCAGTTGCCCAAATAGGTGATTGGATGTTTGTGTCTGTCGGCTCATTCTGATCCTTGACATCCACATTATTGTCTTCTCCAAGTGCAGTGTCAATTGGACTATCCATTGTTAAGCCTATAATTTTCTCATCACCAGTTTCCTTTTGGGGTTCTATTTCAGTTTCTACTTGATCTGTAGCAACTTCTTTCTCCATTTCTTTCGGCTCTGAGTTGTCTTCTTATTTTTCATCAACCTTCTTAGCATTTAACCCAAAAATTTCTCTCCATATTCTGTTACTTTGTTGTACAATACCTTCAACATCATTCCTCAGAATAGCATAGGCTCTCTATTTAGGAATAAACTTCCCTTTATATTCATCAATAAACATAGCTGTCTGTTTCTTTGTCAAGTCAGGAATGATCTTAGCCAATGTTCCTTCCCTTATTTATCTTTCATTCATCAATGCATATTTCCATTTCTGAGACAAGATACCATAAAGTTCTATAGGAAGACTATCTCCTATCTCTATAGGTGTCATCTTGAATGTTCCCATCATATCTATTAAAGCTTCATGAATCTTATGCTTATTTACTACACTCTATTTGTTATACTCTATAAATTTGAATCCTACTAAACCTGAATTACTTCTTAGGTTCTTACATACCTCATCAATATTGGTCATTGGTTTAAATGATGTTGTAGGTATGTTTCTATGTACATCTCTATCTCTCTCCTCATCATCTTTAGATTCTAAGTATAGCTTCCTCCTTGGTCTTTTCTTAGCAGGTTGGCTCAGCACAACCTTGGTTTCAACTTGTTTTCTCTTCCTTGAGCTACTCTCTCCAACATTCCTCTTAGTATATACTTTTGTTGTCTAGGAAAGAGATGATGCCCTAGTCCTTGGCTGGTTATCAACATGAGGGGTAGCCTTAGGTTTATCTTTTCTTGGTTTAGTTGCCTCGACAACCACTGGCTTCTTCCCTTTACCTTTCACAGTGACATCTTCTTCAGGTTCATTTTCCACTTCTTGTTCTTCACTAGACATATCTTCTCCATGTCCTGTTGACATGCCTAAAGGTGCATCTTCTACTTCTTCATCACTCTGAATTCCAATCATCTTCTTTAGATTTTTGAAAATTTTCTTTCTCTTTCTCTCCATAGTGCTGACCTTCAAATCTATAGTGATTATGGACTTAGCTTCTTCATAGTTACCAAAATGTTTCACTATCCTATCAATTTCTTCTGCTAATAAAGTTGTTATTGCAGCAGATTTCTCATCAATGTTTACTTCATAAGGTAATGGCCTCAACCATGATACCCTCAGCACTACTACTTGTACATAAGTGTAGTCTATGTCAACTAGGAAACAAATATCCTCATAATGTTTTTCAACTAGTGAACTAGGAATTATGTTCCTTAACCTCATCTTTTTCTTGAATTCCACAAAGTAGGTTCCCATAGCATTATCAAAATTATCACCTAATTGCTGAATAAACTCATTGATTTGCAGAGTGATAGTTTTGTATGTTTTCCATACTATGTTTCCAAAAGTAGGAAAAGTGTTCTGTTGGTAGAAAAATATGCAAACAAGCAGAGATCCAAACTTACACATTGATTTCTTTGCCCTTCTGATTGAAGAAAGGTTCTTGGCTAGTTGCATCAGTTGCAGCTCAGCAAGATCATATGTATGATCCTTCTTTACAATCTTCCAAGCTTGGTCGAATGCAACGCATGGGAAACTATCCAGTCGGCTTGACTGATAGAATTTATGAGCTATAACCCTCACTGTGAAATTAATCTCCAAATTTGTAATTGCAGAGATCGTCATTCTTCTCTTGTTCCAAATGGCTCTAGTGAGTTCTTCTATTTTCTCTTTACTCTGACATTTTATATTTCTTTTCCCATTTATAATTGGATAACCTGTTACTTGATGAATAATCTCTCTTGTTATCTTGACAAGTCCATTCTCGAGCCATAAGTTCATGCCATGTACATGACTCAGAAAAATATTTGTCCACTCCATTTTGAATTCTCTAAGAAAGTCTAGGGAAAAAGTTAACCCTCTCTCGGCTAAGTGTTTATGTTCATCTTTTAGGGCTCCATTAGTGCACAATCTGTTGTAAGATGCCCTAAGCTCGTGGTCTTTGAATTCACTTATTTTACACATATAGCATGACCTGATATCGTGGATCATAAGTACCTTTGATGGAATTGATGATAGGGCTCCAGTCAGATCACCCTTGATAGCACTCTCAGGAACTGCATGGAAATTAGGAAGCACATAGGAGTCACTCCTTACCAATTATACATTCAGCAATTCCTTATCCATTCTCTTTGCCGGTGCAGAAAAACTTGTGGCCATTTTCTCTAAAAATTAGGGTTTCAAAGATCATGAACAGAGTACCTTGGCAAGTAACAAAATCTGCACTTTCCACTAAAAGGTTGCCGATAGCACGCTATAGAAATCCTCAAAAACCTTTTTTGATTTCAAGTTCATGAATGCACAAATCGCTCTTACGAAATTTTGAATCGCATAGTGAGAAGAAATGAAATAGATCTTTCCTTTATATAGACTTCAATGGTCGAAATTTAGGTCAGTATTAAATGTTCTTTCCATTGAGTGAGTACAAAATAGCTATCCTCGGCTGACTCACAAAATTCACTTTTCACTCGGTCCTCAAACAGAACTTACTCAGCACACATTAAAAATATAATGATTCTTAGCACCTGTAGTGCATTTACACTTTGCATGCTACATAACTCAAAATTTGTCCTGATGCATCTTATTATATGTAGATATGGACTATTTTAATGTTATATATTAGGAACTGATAAAAGATATGGAATATAAAAAAAGTTCCTTACATGCATTTCTTTGTTTAATTAGTGATGGTGAGATCACATGATCCATTGGATTGGGTGACTTGGGCTGTAGTAGATTCACTGCTACTTAGTTCTATCTTCCTTACCCATGTCTTGTTCATCTGTGCTCTTACTTCCTCAACAGTGGGAGTAGGTAATCTTGTTTTGCAATCTTTCCTAGTATGACCAATTTGTAGACAGTTATAGCAAACTAGGCTTCCATTGATCCAACTCTTAGATTTACCTCTGAAATGTGTCTTTATGCAGTTTTCTAGAACATGTCCATACTCACCACATTAATGATAGCTATTCCATGTGTTATAATCCCAATTTTAGGTGTTACCCTTCCTTGGTGCTTTTGCTTATGTCGTTGATGTCCATTTTTGTTTGGCATTAGATCTGCAATGTTATGCTCTATGTCCAATTTTTGATAGTTGTAACAATTCCCATTGAATATAGGTGTGGGAGGTGCATTGTTTGCCTTTGCCCAACATTCATGTTCTTGATGTCCAAAATTCTTATAGTTAAAGAAATAACCATTGAACTTAGGTTTAGGATTGGACTTACCATTCTTGCTTCGATAGATGTTTATTGTGTGTCCTGATTTTCCACAGTGATGGCATACAGGCTTGCTATTCCTTTTCTTTTCACTCCTCCTTTCACCTGTCTTAGATGATTCTCCTTTCTCAGTAGATGTATGTTGTTTAGTGTGACCTAATCTAGAAGAATCTTTAGATCTCCTTGATGTTTCCATCAAGTTTTCAAAATGAGTCAAAGATTCATTGGGTCTCTTCAATATTTCATTCAGTTCTTTCTCAGATCTCAATTGACTGTTCTCATATCTCAGACTCACGATTTCCATGTCTTTCCTATTGATCTCTTGATTTTCAAGTATTAGTTGATTCACCATGTCAGCTTGATTGTTTGTCATCATTTGTACTTCATGTTTCCTTTCATCAAGTATGACAATCATCATTCGTTTGTCTTCTTCAGCCATAGCTTTGTCATCTTCAACTTTCTTCTTTTGGTCCACTAGTTCACAAAGTCTTACTATTTACATTTCTTGTTCTCTTTTCAAGTTTCTGACTTCTTCACGCAATGTATTGTTCCTTTCTAGTAGATCTGCAATTGCTGCATCACTCTCAATAGAGTCTCCATTATGAAATAGATTTGCAGTGTCATCTTCCTGATAATGAGTATCATTCATTTGTTTGGCCAAATATTTTCTTGCATGCAAGGACTTCTTTAGTTCCTGTCTTGCAATTTCAAGATGATGTAATGCTATCTGAATTTCAATCTTTTCATTCTCAATGACTTTACCCAATTTGTAAATCTCCATCTCAAGATCTGTACTCTCAATCTTATTAAAACCTTTTGTACGAGAACTACACTCTGATACCAATTGTTGGAAATATAATATGGGAAAGAAAGATACTAAGAGGGGGGTGAATCAAATCTTAAACTTTTATCCTTTAAAAAAAAATTGATCCACACCCATGCATAAATGAAATTGAACTAACAACTAGTAACATCCATGAAAGTAAATAAATAACTTAGGACAACAAAATTTTGGTAACCCAGAAACCTAATAAGGTAAAACTAGGGTGGGGATGATACCCACAAAATATTCACTACTGCAGCAATAAAGTGTGACTATTAGGGCTACAAAGTTTGAATACAATATTCAATCTACCTGGTTAAAGGTCTTCTGGGTTAAGAGCTATGGATTATTACAATCTACCTTGTAAAAGGATTTAAACCTACAATAAAGTAAGCACTCAGCTAAGAGATTTAGAAAGGTCTATTAGAACCACTCTGTTAAGAGATTTCACCTGATACACTGGTTAAAATGTCTCAAGAACTGATCCTTTGTTATGCACTCTGATGGTGATAATGGATCTTCTCTTTCCAATGCCTTCTCTGATTTAACAATCTGATATGTCTTCACTCTGTTGCTCACTGCTATTTCATTCTGCAAGATCTATGCCTCTTTTATCAACATAACCCTTAGTACATCTCTCTATACACACACATACACCTTCTTTATTTTTCGCGCACACATGCTCTTAGTATTTAATAAGCAATCTTTAATATACTTCACGAATTTGGTGATTAGATCTAGATCAATGATCAGGATCAAATTCTTATGCCGCTTAGGCATTCTAGTTTTTTGATTGGCTCCATGCCACACATTGGGATCAAATAATTAATGCATAATTAACTTTGTTAAAATCATTAAATGCATAAACAAGTCAACCCAAAACAATTTACCTTCAATTTTGTGCCATTCCAAACATATATGTCAAAACTGTCTTTGTCGGCACATTAAGACTCTTGCACTCGGCATGAGTATGATCAACTTTTGCTTGATTGTTAAGTCACTCAGAAATCACTATCTTCTCAGCAATGACTATGCCGGATTTCTCTGCCTATACTAGATAGCTCGCCCACAGTGATGACCGGTTAACCTACCTGGATAAATGACTAAGAGTGGGACACTAATGATCAACAAAACTTAGAGATCAACAAATTGTTCTTGTGACGTGAGGTTTTTTGTATCTCTGATGCTTCCTTTTTGCCTTAAAATATTGGCTAAATGAAAGAAGGCTCATCTAATCATGTGTATTTGGTAAAATAAAATGCTTATAAAATGGAATTACATCTCCTTTTCACTTACACATTTTTCTAATACCTTATTTTGCATACACTGTTATGGTTGCGGCAAGGGTGGCAAGAACTACAACAAGATGAATGACTCTGGTCCTCTTGAAAATCTCTCCTTGAAATTTTATATCATCGATAAGATCCATCAATTACCTAAACATACCAATCACCAAACAACATAATGCAAATCCATAAGAAAACAGCCAACTATAATGAAATAACTAGTTGGCCAATACAATGAGAAATACAAGTATGCAAGAAAGAAAGTTTAAGCATAAACATCTAACAATGTTGATCAAACAAGTCAAGCCCATGATCCTCTCCTATGTTGTTTTATGATTTGTATGTTATTAGTTGACATTATAGATGTAGAAGGCCTCCTGATATAATTCCTTTTCAATCATTTTCAATAATTTTTATAAAACAATTCAATATACTTCTTTTTCTACTGACATATACTCATAAATATGCCTTAAATATAGGTTTATGAGTATATGTGAGTATAAAAAGAAGTATATTATTCTCCATCAAATAAGAGAAACAACAATAAGGGGCTCACGAGGGTAACAAATAGAGGAAATGTAGGATGATGGGGAAGTTTAGGAATTTCTATTATATATGCAGAGAGTAAATAGTGATGAGGTTAAACTATCCCATAATTACCAGATCTCTGTTGATCAAGTTACCATTATATATTTGGGAGACCAAAATGCACAAGACAATAGTTAGAATGGAAGACTTGAACATTATTCTAAAGCAAATGAAGATAGTGTAAATAGGGGAATGAATCATCATGGAAGAAATGATTACAAACACCAAGGAGCCATATTTATCAATGCAATGGTTCAAATCAATTTGATAAAGCAAATCTAAATACTCTAGCTAGATTATGATTATTTTTATTTTGTTACAAATCTAAGTCAATATATCCCACAACAATGGAATTCTAGTTCAAATTAATTTGACACAGCAAATCAGAATACTCTAGCCACATAATGATTTTTTCTATATTGTTTGAAATCTAGGGGAATATATTGTTCAACACTAGACTTCTGAGTTCAAACAGATTTGGATTAATCAACGTATCAGAATACTCTAGGTGCCCAACCAAATTATGATTATTTATATATTGTTGAAAATCTTGGTGGATATGTTCCTTAACAATGGACTAATGTCTCTGAATGAGAAATAAGTCACAATTGATGCAACTGCACCATCGAGAGTAACAATTCTCAAAAATTTTACAAGAGGTGAATTGAACAGAATACAAATACGATTCAAAATTCAAATGAAGTAATGATGCTTATTATTGTAACAAAAACTTAATATGCAATAGTAAATCTCTTGTAACTAATAAGATCATTATTGTTTACAATTTTATCAAGCTTTCAAAAGTGACTAATAAGGTTCGATATTGGCATATTTCTTTCCCTGAGTAGACATCATGTTAGGAATTTTTCCTCAATGGTATAAAAAATTATATGCTATAAGATTTGGTTATACCAACTTGATTTTTACCTTATTGCCTCCAAAAACATAATTCTATCTCAGAGTATCACAACTAAAGTCATGGTTCAAGATGTTTGTTCTTGGTTTTTTTCTGGATGTATTGAGGATGCTAAAGATTTTTCCTTGTTCAAACTAGTTTGAATTGATTAAGTAATACAATTACCTTATGGATTTGATGTAGGAATTTATCTTGTTTGCTTCTATAGTTGTGAACATTCTTGTTGGAAGAACATACTTTTTTACTTTCTCAATGATTTCCTCATTGAAATATGAAGTTAAAATGACACCAATACCTCCAGCTGAGAAGACTACTGAATAAATGTCAAATATGTCACAAAGAACTATCATTCCTTTAAATTTTTTGGCATCCTAAGATTATTGATAAAATTTGTTGAGGAATACATACTGCAAAATCAAGAATCCTGGTTTCAGAAAGAATATACAACTATGATTTCAAAATGTTTTCAAAGGGTAAGATAATTGTTGATATTATTTTGTCATCTCTGAAGAATTAGTAAGAAATTCTCTAAAAATGTGCAGGTTGATAGTGTTCCTTTTGTAATGATAGTAACATGGATTCACCAATAATAATCTCACACTAATATTTTTGAACTTTCATAATTATTCATTGCATCTATTTATGTTCATATTTTATTTAAGGACTAAATGATGATTCTAATTAAGTTTCATGTCCCTAAGCAATTACTTAGTTTCTTTGTTGATGGTTGAATTCCCTATGCCATTCGACATAGGGGCTTCCATTGATGTTGTGTCAGCTTCCTTATATACCCATATCTTCTTCATTTCCTCTTTGAATTGTTCTTGATTTATTTTATTTTTTTCTAATATCTCCATCATTGTCAGTAGCAAACCGATATCTACAGTTGTGGGTGACATGACCAAACTTTCAGAAAATATAACATGGTAGTGAAAATGGTCTCCAAAGTTCAGTTCTTACTTCATTGTTTCCTTTTCTACATTCTAATGTTATATGTCCTGATTTTCCTCACTTAAAACATGTAACTGAGTTGTTCGCTTCTTTTCTCTGATAGTGTACCACTTTCCTCGTTCTCAGTGTTTTGGTTCTACAATCTTCAGCTTTGTGTCCATAGTGATTACAATTGTAACAATATCCATAGAATTTTTTCTCCAATGATCTTTTGATGGTTTTAGATCTATATTCATATTATTTTTAACCAAACTTGTTGTAGTTATATAAATAATTGTTGAAGGGTGTGTTTCCAGTAGAACTTGCTTGTTTGTTTTGACAACTGTTTGTTCTGTGACCATATTTTCCATAATTTTAGCAAGAAGGCTTATAGGGTTTCTTACCTTGTATATCACTTAATTCTCCAGATTTTAATGATTCTACGATCTCCATAATTTTGTTGTTGAAATATCTAAGTCTGATAGTGTCACCTAGTTTTCTCTAATTTTTCAATTGTCCATCAATCTTCTGCATACTTTGTTCAAATTTTGTGAGTCTTTCATTGATTTCTTTTTCAATTTTTAGGTTGTTCTTGAAGTCTTCATTCTCTTACAGCTCATCAGCCTCTAATTTTCTACTTGTAGTCATAAATGTTTGTCATCGGTTCTTTCTATAAGTTCACTTTGTGCATGAATCTCTCTTTGTTGTCTTTCAAGTATTAGGTCTTTTCCTGTGATTGTTTCTTCAACATCTCTTTTTTTTCTTTTTTCTTTTTGTTTCAAGAGTTTCTTTAGAAATTTTAGCAGTTCTCATTTTTCCAGTATTTATATCATTCTTAGGGCTTGAATTTCATGTTCCTTCTTCATTTGACAGATTTATTCAATTAATTAAGTGTTCTTTTTTAATAGATCAACAATAGCAACATCAACTTTCTCAGAATTGATACTTCCTTCTGATAGTCTGTCAAGGTCATCAAGGCTCATGTTTAGTTTTTTTGTTAGTTCCTTCATTTTTGTCAATGATGTATTTAGCTTTTTCTTCAAATCATGGATATCTTCCTTAGCATCTTCTAGGGCTTCCTCTAACTATTTTGGATACCTATAACTTTCCATTATCCAATATCTACTCCAAAGTTGTTAAACTTTTCTTCTAAAGAACCAATTAGCTCTTATACCAATTTTTGAAAAGTTTAGGTTAGGGAGTGAGAGGGGGGTTCAATGAGTACCTCAAACAATTGAAAATTTTTCTCTATCAATCTCAAACTTAAACTTTTATGTTTACCTATACTGATATATGTTTTTCCTTTTACCGATAACTGCTGCAATATTAAGGGTATGTGCACCAAGTTGTGGACCAAAAAGGGGGTATAAGTGGACACATTGTTTCTAAAATCGGGTAAACCTTAACTAGGAATAGGAGTTTGAGGGTCATGCACTCAAAATAATAAGATGTGTAAAAAATAAAAAAAAATTAGTACTCTGAATTTAGTTTCTAAAACACTATTCTTTTTTAAAAAACCGATAAGATCAAGAGGGTAAAACCTCACTGATGCAGGAGCATCATATGCTATTCCTAGATACACTGGAGGTCCAGAGCATTCAAGGGGACATGGAGCATCTTCCAACATCAATTGGTCATTACTAAAGCCAATCATGGCATTTGATGAAACAAGAAGTCATAATATTGCACAAGTGATGCTTTAATCAACAATGAAAATGTGGCATGGATTAGGATTTAAGGGTCATGTTGGATAGATTAATCCTTTTATAGGTTATTCAATATGTCATAGGGTTTTTTTGAAACATTTTCATAACTCAAAACATTCAATAAGTCCCTCAAATTATAGTTTATTGTTTTAGCAAATTCAAATATTTGAATGTAACGGTTCTATGACATTTTGGAGGGAAACTCCATAATTGGAATTTTGTTAAGAATTAACAAATGTAACC
>MU226777.1:531648-574811 GCA_018584345.1 Thuja plicata | reverse complement strand
TTTGGAGTCATAATCTGAGGTTTTAGCCACATTTTGTCTTTGTGTGACTTATAGGCCTATTAGGAACCTTGTGGGTTAAACAAGCAATTGATTGGATTCCATCACCTTTCACTACCACTCTGCACCACTCACGCACATGAAAACATGTTCCTGATTTTTTTGGAAAGACATAACATAGTTGTTTCTGTGCAAGGTAAAAAATATATAGTTATATTTAGTATTTTTTAAATCCCTTTGGTAGGATGATAGGTAAGAGTGAGATCTATAAGTTGTGTATTTTTTTGTAATTTTTTGATGAGTATTTGTTTTTCTGTGATTTTTTGAGTTGATCCCAGCCTGAAAATTTGGTACATGTTTGTGTGCTGGGCATAACTTGCATCAAAATAAATGAAAATAAAAACTTTTTGTTTTAAAAGTGTATAGAATAAAGTGTAGAAAAATAATATTTAATTTATTTGTAATTTGATTAAGTATATCAAAAGTTATTAAAAAATGGTAGACATATGTCTGTGAGCACAATCAAGACACTGGTAAAGAAAATTAAAGTTTACTATTCTAA
This sequence comes from Thuja plicata, assembly GCA_018584345.1. NCBI lineage: Eukaryota > Viridiplantae > Streptophyta > Pinopsida > Cupressales > Cupressaceae > Thuja > Thuja plicata. The sequence continues at coordinate 574,252 of MU226777.1, read as the reverse complement.
TAATGTCCAAAAATAGAAAACTTTATATAGTTAGAAAGCTAAGAAGATGTATGAGATTATGGTGAAAATTATAAAGCTACCCAATTGACAAATTGTAAACCTGATGAAGATAAAGTCAAGAATTCATCTTACAAGATGAAAAAAACATCTAAAAGAACAAAAATAAAGGGAAAATGAGCCTCCAAGCCTTTGGGTCATTTTTCAAGCCTCTTCCTGAGCCATAATCCGATCGGGTTCTAAAAATCAAAAATTATTTCAAAACCCAGTTGGGTTTTGAAGAAGTAAAAATTATTCATTTTATTCTCCATAACTCGAGCAGGCTATGAAGAAACTAAAACAGGCTTTTCTTCTAGAAGACATAACTTCCACATACAGAGTCTGATTGAATCCGTTCAAAAAGTGTAGGAAAGATATTCAGTGATCTAACACATGATTAACCTAAAAAAAAATTTAATTATCAACATTTTTTCCATACATTTGAATCAAGTAAGGTATAAAATAGGTACTCATTATTTCCCATACATGCAACGTATAAGAAAATGAGTATGCTCTCTCTCTCTCTCTCTCTCTTAAAGAGAGAGAGAGAGAGACCAAACTCTGCTCTTAAGTGGCAATGAAAAATCAACCTGACATGAAAATTTCAACTAGCTATAAACCTAATATCAACCTAAATTTAAACTAGGGTTAGTCATCTTGATGTGAAAATTTAAACTAGCCATATGAGAATGTATACAATTATTTACACACCCAGTTCAGGGATATTAGAGAATATTTACTCAAAGCTTATAGGGAGTGTGTGAAGCAAATTAGAGGGAGTTACAAGAAAAAAAATGGGAGTTTGTTGAGCAGAAAGGGTACTCTGATTTCTATGTTTATAACCCTGTTGAATATGTGGGGATGAGAGGAGGTAAAGATGGTGTAGTATTTGGTATATCATTCAATATTCTGTTTATAGAGAAGTTAGTTTATCATGGAGCCAAAACAACTTAGCTTGAATGTAATTTTGATTGGAAACAAGTCTGCAAATGTGATTTTGTTGATGATAGTCAGGAGGCAGCCATTAATCTTGGGCTCACCAAAAAATTGGCAATTATTCAGGGCCCTCCTGCCACTGTAAAAACATTTACCGGGTTGAAAATTGTAAAGGCTTTTCCTCATAAGATTTCAAATTCCTGTGGTCCCATTCTCATAGTGTGCTTTACTAATAGAGCTCTGGATCAATTTTTGGACGGATTATATTAATACGAGAAAATTCTAGCAAGGTTACGATCTAGAACTCAGTGCTCAATTCTTACCAAATGTACTCTTGACTAGGGACAAGAGAGCAATATTACATTGTTTTCTTTGGTAAGAAACATTGAATTTCTAATTTGAATGTAAAAACATCAGAAAATATAGGATTTCTTAACATTCCAAACAGAACTTGTGTTCCCCTTTCCAAGAATAGAATTGGTCTGTATATCTTTGGAAATTCCAAGCTAGTCTCAGATAATTCTCTAGTGTGGTGTGATATCATAAAGCACTTTACAGATAATGGGTATGTTGGTAATGGAATACCACTATATTGTCCTAAACATCGAGATGATGTTGGACATGTTGTTACCAAATCTCATGATTTAAGGAGGTATGGCGATGGAAGTATGAGCTTTTGTACCAATAAATGCAAAGAAAAATTAATTTGTGGTCATCTTTGTCCCAGGAAATGTCATCATGGAGGACATGTGAGAATTGGATTCGCAAGGCCCAATGTATGAAGAAGTTTGAATTTTGTGGACATATCTGCAGGAAGGTATGTCATGAAACTTCCTATGATCCCTTTAGACACATTGGAACAATCAAGTGTGTCTAAAGGGGTCATAGGACACTTTAGGATGCACTTGAGTGTTCTAACATGTCGAAAGGGGTCATAGGGACTTCCTAGGGGTCCTAGTACACCTTATCAAGCATTTCGACCCCTAGGAAGTCCCCATGACCCCCTTTAACACATTTCAACACTCAAGTGTGTCCCAAGAGGTTGTAGGACCCCTTAGGACACACTTGAGTCTTCTAATGTGTCAAAAGGGGTCATGGGGACTTCCTAGGGGTCCTATTACGCTTTATCACATGTAAGGACCCCTAGGAAGTCTCCCTGACCCCTTTCGACACATTAGAACCATCAAGTGTGTCCCAAGGGGTCCTATGACCTCTTGGGAAACACTTTACTATTCCAATGTGTCAAAATGGGTCATAGAGACTTCCTACGGGTCCTAACACGTGATAAGGGGTACCTTCCAATATTTCATTAATGTCTTGTTCTATTTCACTCACTTGAAACACCTATGTACTAGGAGGGTATTAAATTGTAATAACTATGTACAAAAGGTTGGAAGATTGTAGAAAAAATCATGGATGACCACTGAAATAAGTAATGGAAACCAATCGGCCATTTAAAAAATTTATGGGTGGCCATAGAAATAAACTTATTTGTTGGAGGGAAGAACAGAAAATTTTCACTAATTTGCAATGGCCCAAAGTGATGGGAGCAACTCTACTTCTAGATGCATTTCAGGTTGCCCATCTATACAATTTTGTGAAGAAGGGTGTGCATTTTCTGATTCCTACTGCTCCAATTGTTACCCGAGGGTCCTAAAGTGTGATAAGGAATACTAGGACCCCTTAGGACACACTTGAAGATTACAGAAAAAATCATGGATGATCATTGAAAGAAGCAAAGGAAACCAATTGGCCATTTAAAAAAATTCATGGGCAGACATTGAAATAAGCTATTTTTCTAGAGGGAAGAGCAGAAAAGTTTCACTAATTTGCAATGGCCCAAACAGAAGGGAGCAACTCCACTTCCAGATGTATTTTAGTTTGTCTATCTATACAATTTGGTGAAGCAGGGTGTGCATTTTCTGATTCCTGTTGCTATATTTCACTCACTTGAAACAACTATGTACTAGGAGGGTATTAAATTGTAATAACTATGTACGAAAGGTTGGAAGATTGAAGAAAAAATCATGGATGGCCTTTGAAAGAAGAAAAGGCAACCAATCGGCCATTTAAAAAAATTCATGGGTGACCATTGAAATAACCTATTTTTCAGGAGGGAAGAGCATAAAAATTTTGCTAATTTGCAATGGCTCGAAGCAAAGGGAGAAACTCTACTTTTAGATGTATTTCAAGTTGTCCATCTATACAGTTTGGTGAAGAATGGTGTGCATTTTCTGATTCTTACTACTCTAATTGTTACCACTTTGTGCCTCCTAAATACTGTGAAGATTACCATGTACAAAATACTTAAGGCAGAGGGTGAGAAACAATTTGGAATTAGTGAAAATTTGCGAGAAGAGATGAGATTATTGTGAGAAGAGGGGGTAAACCAACTGTGTCAAATTATCCAAGCCCTTAGACAACAAATTTCATCATTATGTGTAGATGGAGAGAGAAGCAATTGGGAACAATTCAAAGAATGCAAAAAGAGATTGAAATATTGCATGCAGATGAAGCAAAACAAAGTGAGAGTGTAGAAGAGGAGATTGGGTTTCTTCAGAAAATCTCAAGAAAAGCATTGGCTAATCCAGATGTCACGTTCTGTGCTTCTGATGGTTCAACATTTCAAGCGCATTCTCTTATTCTCATGAGTTCTCTTTTCATTTTTCCCTTTTTTTAAGATTCCTAGGGGTCCTAACATGTGATGAGAGAGAGAGAGAGAGCATACTCATTTTCCTATATGTTGTTTGCATGGGCAATAATGAGTACCTATTTTATACCTTACTTGATTCAAATGCATGGAAAAAAATGCTGATGACTAAAGAATATTTTAGGTTAATCATGTGTTAGATCGTTTCAAGAAATTTCCTATGCTTTTTGAACAGAGTCAATTGGAATCCGTATGTGGAAGTTATGGCTTCCAGAACAAAACCCTATTTTAGTTTCTTCACAACCTGCTTGGGTTATGGAGAATAAAATGCATAGTTTTTACTTCTTCAAAAATTGATCGGGTTTTGAAGCACTTTTTTATTTTCACAACCCGATCGTGTTATTTGAAATTTAGAAACCCGATCGGGTTCAAGATAGATTGAGTTTTTTTATAATATTTTCTAGGCTTGGTTACCGAGCCTAGAAAAATTTTGAATTTTCAATAACCCGATCAGGTTATATGAAATTAGAATTTTTGAAAAATATTTGTCCACATTTTTGGTCCACAACTTGGTGCACACACCCTTAACCGATAGTCGATAACTTGCAAATTAACAAACATGTAACACATAAACAATAAAACACTTAACACAATATTTTGGTATTGTAGAAAACCCTTGGTAAGTGTTAAAAACTGTAGTAGGGATGAAACTGCAACTCATCACTGTAGTAATAAGGTGCCCGATTAAGAACTTAGAAAAATGTCATATTCTGAATGAATTTACCCTACTAGGAGTATTGAAAGTCCTGTCAAAGACTACTTTGTTAAGATATTTTATCCCAATTATATAGTGTTCACCCTATTAAAGGATTTACAATAAATTCCTTAATAGATCTTCAAAGTCTGGGTAGAGACTACCTGATTAAGGGATTTCATCAACGAGAAATTTGACCTGTGAATGCTTTCTCCTAAAGTTTTAAAGATCTCATTCTATGAACTGTTCATTTCCTAATTTATGATTTACTTATCTTCCCTGATACTTGTTCATACTCTGCGTTGTCGCTTCTTTCTTCTTCTGTATCTTTTTCACTATATCTCCCACTATATCTCTTTCTCTCTCTGATCTATTTTTAAAGTATCTCCCTTACCTAACTAGGGTTTTTTGTTCTTCCATAGGTCATTGTGATAGTAGGATGGCATCCTTTACTCTAGTCTTCTCTTTTATTTTCACCGATTAAACTTTCTAATAACCTTTGTCGATAATTATAACCTTTTTTCGATAACCTATTCTCTTCCGATAGTACTCTATACTTGATGTTAATTGTTAGCAATGACAATCTTAGAAAAATCAAGCATTAGCCTGTAGAGGATTTTGTTAAGTAACACAACGTACATTGTAGTAAAAAGGGGACATTTTAAAATCTATTTGATTAAAAAATAGTTAAGTAATTCTAATTGAATTATTTAATTTTTCTCACTAGGATATTTCAAAAAATAGATTAAAATCCATACATTTGATGGGGGCTTATAAATGTATGTGGTGGGCTATTTAAGAGTTTCATAGGTAAATGATATATCATACTATAAACTTTAATTCTAAAATTTAATTACGTCGAAGGCATAATCAATGGTTTGGAACACTAGAGAGACTTCCAAGACGAGTGAAATCTTGTTGGCGGTCTGATTCCATTCAATGTTTTTCTCTCTTCACATTTATTTATTTGCATTGTATTTTCCTTGGATGCTTATTTATTTACAGAAACACATCCTATCCTATCTGAAAACCATTTTTTTGTGACCGGTCTCCATCGAGTTACTATGGATCACAAACATTGTACCATTTTCCCATTGTTTTCCCATCATTTTCCTCTCCTCCAAAGTTATAGATAGACTATTTTCTAGTGGTTGTATGGAATGGCGAGATCCAACATAAATATGGCCATGAAGAATAAATTGAATTTTTGGGTACTAGTAACTATTTCCAGGTAGGTTGGATGCCTCAATTGAAACCTTAATACCCCTCATTCACCAATACCTTGAGTCAACCAGTAGTAAAGATTGCAAGGAATGGCATAATGTCTACTTTTTGCATTGAAAGATAATACGATCTCTCTATAACAAATGAATTTTGGTTTTAGTCATCTTTTGGAGGACTTGGATGGTTTGCTTCACATACTTGAGCCCAGTTATACTTTCTTTAATATCTTCATAGGACTGATGTGTTTTTTACTTAGCAAGGGCTCTTTCTCCATCTTTTGGATAGCATAGTGGGGTAAGTGCATCAAGATGGTGTGCAAAAAGGGGGGTATAAGTGGCCACTTTTTTTCTGAAATCAAGTAAACCTAAATTTCAAAGAGAAATTTGAGAGTCACGCACTCAAAATTAGAAGATGTGAAAATAATAATAATTGTAGTACTCCTAACCTAGTTTCTAAACTAATAATTTTTTTTTTAAATGGATAATATTAAGAGGGTCAAACCTCTCATGCACAAAAAACTGATCCTGATTTTTTCATAAAAACATAACATAGTTGTTTCTGTGTGCTTAAAAAAATATATAGTTAGATTTAGTATTTTGAAAAAAATTGTTGTAGGATGATAGGTAAAAGTGTGATCTAGAGGTTGTGTATTTATTTATAATTTTATGTTGAGTATTTTTTATTTATGATTTTTTGAAGTGACTGCATCCTAAAAATATGGTACTTGTTCGTGCGCTGGGCATAATTTGCATCAAAATAATCGAAAATAAATTTTTTTTTTTTTAAAAGTGTATAAAATCAAATGTAGAACATTAATATGTTATTTTTTTTGAACTTGGTCAAGTAGATCAAAAGTTATTAAAAAAATGGTAGACATATGTCTATGAGGACTGTCAAGACACTGGTAAAGAAAACTAAACTATAGTATGCTAATCTTGTCCAAAAATTGAAAAATTTATATGGCTAGAAAGATTAGATGACGTGTGAAATCATGGTGGTAATTTCAAAAATACACACTTGATGATGTGTAAATGTGGTGATGATAAATTTGATAAACCTATTAGATGAAGAATAAAACATGTGAAAATGGAGGTAAATCGAGGCAAATGAGGCTCTCAAGACCCAGCCTTGTTATCTAGGCCTATGAGCTGGCCTTATTATTAGCTTTTGAATTTACCAAACATAAACCTAATTAATTTATTTGAATTTAAAGTAACCTAATTGTGTTAGGGATATTTAGCTATTTTCTGGGTGGGTGGCCACTTTTTTGTACACCATCCTAGTGCACTTACCCAGTGCCTTGATACTGCTAATATCAATAAGCACAATTGAAAATGCATCAACTACGAGTGGCATGTAGTTCATAAGGAACATGAAATATATATAGAGTGAATTGCCAACAAGAAGAGGTTGTAGAGGACCTGTGTGCTTCTTTACAAATTCCAAAACCTATTGCTCAACTTCCTTTTCTGTCACTTCTCTTTTTCAAACCTCTTCAACAAGTCTACTTGCATTATGGTTGTCCTAAAACCATTCACCCATATTGGAAAAATATTCCTCAGGTTGGCATATTATTAGATCTAGACCCTTGACCATTTTAAAATATTTTCCATCATAATGATATAAGCAATTTCCAAAACTATGTCCTTCTCAATATCCAAACCTGTCATTTCCAAGTCAATCCATATGAGAGGGTGTCTAAGTAGAAGAGGGAATGATTGTGAAGAAGTGTCCTTTTCATTCTCGTCCCTCTTCTCCACATATTCAAGTGACAACTTTGATAAATTATTGGTCATTCTATCCATTGGACTGGCCGACTAGCTAGAGATGAGAGCGTGACATATCAATAGCAGAGGATTGGAACCCAAATTTCACATCATCTTCCCAACCCTCGGATGGCTTCTTCTTCAAGTCAAATCAGAGAAATTTTTTAATTATAATAAGAAAATGTAAAATAACAACATGTGGAGTAATTTGAAAACTTCATGCTTCCATTTCCCAGGCCAACACATTTTCATTCTTGCAGTTCCTTTGTTGTTTGGGATACAGAAGACTACACAATTTGGCAGAAATATTAATATTTTGAGTTGAGGTAAAAGAAAATAGATGGTGTTGATGCTTATTACATTATCATGTGTTACCCCACCGTGGTTGAGAAATGTCGATACATCACCCAAAATGTCTCCGTTACTATTATTATTTTTATTACAACAAATGGAGACAACTCAAAGTGTTCAAAAAAAGTAAAAAAATGTTGCCATGACTACAATGGTATGCCATGTTTCCTCTTTTGAACACTCCAATATTTTGCCATTTAGTTGTTATGGGTGTGAATGATTGTAAAAGTTTGAAATGTTATTTCAACAAACACATTAAGTGTAGGGGAAAAAAAATGAGCTAGGAGAGATGTAGGTTTTGGAGAGGGGGGGGGAGTTTTAATGGCCGTAATTCCTACCAGGAAGCATGCCAGAACATACCTTTGAACAGATCTAGATATGGTGTAGGTGATAGAATTAAGGAACATGTTCTCCCTCAGATCGCCAAAGAGGTTACTATTTATTTACCGGATGAATTTGATGAGGAAGCGGTATTATGGGAATAGATGGTAGTTATCGGGTGTTTCATCAGTGGAAGCATATCCAGAGTTAAAATTAGGGCTTGGGTTTTCGATAACTAGAGTAAGCTAATGGTCATTAAATTCATTCCTAAAGGATTTTTCATAATTATATTCAAAGAAGAAGTAGACAAAATTAAAATTTTGAATCAGCAAAATTGGTTTTTTGAATCCTATCCTTTGTACTTACAATCATGGCAGGCTAGTTTTGATCTAGTACCCTTAGGAGAATATAAAGAACTGATTTGGATTAGGTTGTATAATCTCCCATTAGAATATTGGGGGGAGGCTATCCTTGAATGCATAGGCAGATCGTTGGGTACTTTGATGGAAGTGGATGAGAACGTCATAGAGAAAGACTTGTATTTATTTCCTAGGATCAAAATCATTGCTATGCAAACCATTCCGTCCTTCATCAACTTGAAGTCGGGCGGAAACAGTTGGAGACAACAGGTCGAAATTGAAATCTAGTTTTCTAGAGACACAAGGAATGGATTTAGTTGTTGTGGTAGTATGGCAAACAAGGGAGTCATCAAGCCAGCCAAAATCTGGGTTCAGAAGGTTAGGGGGAAAAAAGTGGTTACTCCAACCATTTCACACAAGAAGAACATTGACCCCCATTCTGATCAGCCCCAAAGTTTGAATGTCTGTAAGGATTTAGGGGAATGCTCAGGCTATCCTCAGAGTAAGGGGTCTAGGGAACTTTGCACAAATCAAGCATGCTCAGACTCGGAGATTGAGTATGATAGATTATCTCAGGATGATTTCCTATCGGCAGACTCTTTGGATAACATCGAGCCCAGGAGCATCAGTCAATCGGCCAATATTCTGTTGGGAAAAGCTAAAGGCACTAGGGGCTGGAGAACTAAAAAATAATGCAGGGAAGCTCATGCGAAGGAGAAAGGGATCATCAATGTCTTTGATTTCATAAAAAAATCTAAGGGAGCAGGGGTCTCCCTTGGAGGGTTATGAAGATCATCTCGTGGAATGTCAGGGGCCTATCAGCACCTGACAAACAACACTTTGTTAGACAAGCATTGGATAGATTAGAGAGCGACATTGTTCTCTTTCAAGAGACCAAGCTATGTTTGGACAAAGCTCTTAGCTTTCTCTACTCATGCAAGAAATGGGAAGGCTTTTTCCAATCAGCCAAAGGTGCGGTAGGGGTGCTTGGACTCCTTTGGAACCCTGCCACTATTCAGATGTCTGCTTCAGAGAAGTTGAATCAATGGATTTTGGGTATTGCAACTTGTAAAACTATTCAGATTTCATTTCCAATCATTAACTTATATGGCCTGATTAAAACAGAGGATAAATTCCAGCTTTGGAAAGAAATCTTGTCTAAGATGGCTTCCCTCAGTGGTGACAATTTCATTGTGGCAGGAGATTTTAATGCACTTTTGGATCTAGATGATAAATATGGTCACCTTAGGATGTCTAACCAAATTATGGAGGACTTCAAGGAATTTGTGTCATTGAACCATTTGATTGATGTGATACCTAATAATGGCAAATTTACGTGGACTAACAAAAGAGAAAAATTTGCTAGAACATCAGAAAGATTGGATAGACTTCTGGTAGGACCATTCTAGGTGGATTTATATGACAATATGGAGACAACCATCCTTCCTCTATCACTCTCAGACCACTTTCCTATTCAGCTAAGTTTCCAAGTGTCTCAACAACATTCTCGTGGCAGCTTCAAATTTCAGAATATGTGGTAGAGAGATAAGGATTTCTTACCACTACTGGAGAGATGGTGGCTAGACAACAATATCTTCAAGGGCACCCCGAGTTTTGAATTTGTGAAAAGACTTAAATTGGTCAAAAATAAGATTAAAATATAGAGTAAGTCATCTTTCAAGCATATCTTCTCTAAAAATATCAGAGTGGAAGCTGAACTGGATGATCTGAACAAAATAGTTATCTCAGCGGGGATGTCCAATGTAGACTTTATCAGAGAAAAATATCTAAAGAATGAATTTTCGGAGCTATTTCTCAGAGAGGAAGTGTACTGAAAGGATAAATATAGAGATAGTTGGATCAATGCAAGAGATTAGAACTCAAAATTCTTTCATGCGTCGGTCAAATGTAAATGTAATCAAAATAGGATTCACCAGATTATTGATGCTCAAGGCAGATGGCAAGATGAGGCAGAAGTGATTGCAGACCTAGCGGTCCACCACTTCAAATATTTACTCAGGGCCTCTCTAGATTCCTCACAAATATGCCCTACCTCCTTACTAGAGGTATTCTCCTGCAAAGTATCAGATGAAGATAATGAGACTTTAATGTGCCCTTTTAGTAAATTGGAGATTGAAAAAGCCACTTTCGACAATCCACCTTTCAAAGCTCCCGGTCTGGACGGATTCTCATCGAAACTTTTTTAGAGGTGTTGGAGATTCATGGGGGATGACATTTTTAAGGTGGTGGAATAATTTAGGAGGAAGGGGAAATTTTTCAAAGAGATTAACAATACAGTCATTGCTCTGATCCTGAAAAAACAAGATTGTTTGTCCATGGATGATTTCCATCCTATCTCATTGAGTAACAAACTATATAAGATAGTGGCCAAGGCAATGGTGAATATACTGAAGCCTCTTCTTGGAAGAATCATTTTGGGAGAGCAATACGGCTTTGTCCCTAGGTGCGAGATCGTAGATAGCATCATCATGGCTAGTGAGACTATTCACAGTATTCACACAAAGAAAAAGGTAGGGATGATTGTCAAGCTTGATGTTAGAAAAGAATATGACAGGGTCTGATGGCCTTTTCTCACTAATGTATTGGCTCATTTTGGCTTTAGCAAAGATTGGATCAATTGTATTATTCATTATATTTCTTCTGTTCATTTCTCTATTTTTATTAATGGCTCGATCTGCGGTTTCTTCTAGGCCACTAATGGCATTAGACAAGGTGATCTCCTATCTCCCTTCCTTTTTGTTTTGATGGTAGAATTCTTGGGTAGAATAATTAAACAGCATGCTAGTGTGGGTAGGTGGCAAGGGATTTCTATTCATGATAGCTTGGAGGCTATTACTCACTCTTAGTTAATAGATGACACTATCCTGTTTGGAGAAGCTTCGATCAGGGAGGCGAAGGTCATTAAGCAGGTTCTCTCTCAATACAAAGAAGCGTCGGGTCAAAGCATGAACAAAGCCAAATGAAGGGTATATTTCCTTAACACAAAAAAGAGATTGCACTCCTCCATTTCCAATTCTTTGGAGTTTGAACAAGGTGCTTTTTTGATCATCTACTTGGGGGTTCCATTATTTGCGGGCAGTATAGACAGTAAGCTTTGGGAGGAAGTCTTGAACAAATTATGGGTAAAAGCCTCCTCCTGGAAGAATAGATCGTTGTCTCAAGCAGGCAGAATCCTTATGATAAAATTGGTATTATCGGCTATTCCAATTTATTACCTGTCTGTTTAACAGATTACCAACAAAGCTTCTTCTGCAATTGATGGACTACTGAAAAATTTTCTTTGGGATGGTTTGAAAGAAATTAAAAAAGTTCCCCTTATTAACTGGAATGTGGCATGCATGCTCAAGGAAGAGAGTTGTGTATGGTTATGAAAGATGAGTCTTCAAAATTGGGCTTTGGGAGCCAAATTGGCATGACATATGTTTTCGTCTCTGAATAAACCATGGTGCAGAGTTATGGCAGCCAAATACCTTGATGAAGGATCCCCGGATAGAATATTGACGGTGGTGAATTCTCTTATAGGGTCTCCCATCTGGAGATTCATATGGAACAGTCATAGTCTAGTCACAGAGCATCTTTCATGGAAAATTGACAATGGGTGGAGAGCCAAATTTTGGTGGGATTCGTGGAATGATGATTTTTTTTTGGCAGAGGTATTCGCGGACAAAGAATGGGTGAATCAGATGGAAGCCTCGAAAGGCATTTTCATGGAAGATTACATGAGTACCTCACCATCCATGACCTCCAAGGTGAGGTGGCGTAACATTGGGGATGGTTTAAACATTAACTCTGGCATCCTTAAAGATCTGTTATCTCATAAAATCATGGTTGGCTCGGCTAAAGAAGATAGCCTGATATCAACTGCCTCTAGATCGCAGAAGTATAAAGTTCACTTAGGATATGAACTACAAAGGGAAAGATCGCATTGTAAATATTTTCTGAACTCTCTATGTTGGAGGAAATGGCCTTTACGAAAGGCGAGTGCCTTCCTCTAGATCACCCTTCATGGCAGAATACTGATAGGTAACAGACTCAGGACAATTGGGATCTCAGGCCCAAGTTGGTGTGTGTTATGCATACAGGTAGAGGAGACACTAGACCACCTTTTATTTTGGTGCCCATATGCAAGTTGTTGTTGGGAGTGGATTCTCCATAAGCTTCAGTGGTTTTCGGTTAGAAATGCATCATTCAGGGAGTTTATGTCCTCATGGCCTTCTATGTGGAAACATTCCAAATGGGGTATCCTATGGATCATCTGCCCATCGGTGCTGGTATGGCACATCTGGAAAGAGCATAACAGAAGGATATTTAAAGATTAAAGTTTGGATATTTCCATCCTTACGGCTAAGATACAAACGGCCATAGAGGAAGTTGTCAATAACACAATTCAGGGTATCAATTACAAGTTCCAATCCAAATGGGACTTGGATATGGAAACTAGATGGTCTTTTAAACCTTGTGGGGATCACAAGCTCTATGATCAAAAGGCTAAAAGACAAGATGTCTCATGGAAAACTCCTCCAACAGGTTGGCATAAAATGGATTTTGATGGAGTAAGAAAAGGTAATCCCAAAAATGTGGGATAGGAGTTGTTATCAGAGACGAGCATGGACAAGTGCTACAAGCCATGGCTAAATACATAGGAGTCACTACAAACAATATGGCTAAGATATCTGCATAGGAGATTGGGCTCAGTTGATGTGTTAATAATGGAATTAAACACCTTATTATTGAAGGAGACTCCCAAGTGGTGCTTAACGACATTACAAAAGCCAATTTTCATAATTGGCGATTAGCAAGCTACCTTCCCAGAAGTAAGGAGCTCCTTAATAGACTCGATAACTTTCATGTGCAACACATTTTTCATGAAGGCAACAAGGTGGTAGACTTTTTGACGAATAAGGGTATTGAAGAGGTGTCAAAATTTGCGATCGGTCAGGACAATTTGATGCAACTTGACCTGCAAAAAATCATATCAACAGATTTAAAATCCATACCAAGGGATGGCATCGAATAAGGTGATCAGTATAGGCTGGTGCAACAGTGAGGAGAGGATTTATGTCAGGGGCACAAGTAGTTCACAGCTTGACACATAGCCCTTCTCAGTTTAAGGATTATTCCTTCTTATCCGACTAAATCTCACTGTCTAGATTTCCCAGCTTTCCTTTTCCTCAAGATGAAGGGATCTGACAGGAAAAGGACAAAACCATCTCTTTAAATGGGCGGTGTGGCTTTCTTTTTTCGTAGAACAGCTATGGCAAATCATTTTGGAATCACATGCCAATACATCAAGATAAAAAATTTGGAGGAAGGGTCAGAAGAGCAGATAAAGAGGATCTTCAGAAAGGCTAATGACTAGGAGTTAGAAACCATAGAGGTCATTCTAGGTGTCCAATATTGGGTGGGTGGGCATGTTCACGATGACATACTCATAGAGGACTTGCTTCAACTGATTGTACAGATTTGTGGGCATCTGATTTCAGTCATAGGAATGATGCGTAGAATGACGACGGTCGAATACTACATGAAGATAGCGGAGGCGGTGGGAGACTTACAGCTTTTGTCTAGATACTTGTTGGAGTTCTATTGCCTAGAAGTGGCGGGGAAAAAGAAGCTAATGAAGAAGGCCTGGTCTGTGTACAAAATGGGCATAATCAAAGAATATAGTTTAGCGAAGTTCGAGGCGCTCATCCAGGGGAATTAGCAACTTTTCCCATAAGGTATAGGGGCTAGGTTGTTGTCAATAGACAGTGGTATCATGTATTTATACCACTAATTTTTTTATTTGAAGTAGAGGTATTGGGGCCACCTTATGTACCCTTTTCTTTAAGAAATACAATGGGTACTGGCCCCAAGGCAGAGCTTATGGAAAAAAACAAAAAAACAAACACATTAAGTGCAAAATATTCTATGAGCTTATGGAGAAAGACATTTTACAAATATTAAAAATCAAATTCCAATTTTATATTAGATTCATAATTTCCCTTCTTTGTCTTTCCTACCCCTCTTTGTTATATATTTTTCATTTATGTACACACCACATTTAGAATCTACCACCATCTCTATTACATTTTAGGCTTCTCTTTAACATATCTTCGGGTAACCATTGCACACCAAGGTGCAATGGCTAGTATTAGCTCTAATTTTTTCCCCGCTAAAGAAAATTTGATGAATTGATTAGTTTCCCATTTCACTTTTTGATAGAGAACCCCTGCAAAACAATAGCACTCCAGGAATTTATTGTGCTTTAGACCGAGCAGACAACCATATCTGCATTTCTCGATGAATGTTTGAAGGACACGCATTTTGATGGTGTAACTGATTCTTTTAACGCATTCTAGATTGTAGTAAATTACAGATAAGATGAGCTTTCTAAGATACCTTGCTCCAACCGCGATCGATATAGAGATTACATTCCTAATGGCTAATCAAGCATTAGTTCATTGTGGAAAGATTGTTTATGATCCATTTGTTGGCACAGGGGGCATTCTTATAGCTGCTTCATATTATTACAGGATATGCACAAATCTGGTTTGTTGAATAGGTTAGAAACTTTTTCAACCAAATATAATTTGCTCGGATAAAGAAAGTGCCATGGTTTTCGCCAGCATCCTCCTTGCCTGTGCCGATTTGGAAGCTTTCGAACATCTTATGGATATCTATTAATGGATTTTCATCAGAGAATTTAGTTACAAATGCTCTTGTAGATATGCGTGAAACAGAAAGGCAAGTGGAATTTTTGAAAAATTTTCTCAGAGAATTGATGTCTCATGGAATGCGGCGATGGAAGATATGTAAGCAAAATGTGGACGCATAGAAAAGGCACACTAACAGTTTGACAGAAATGTCTATGATGTGATATAATGGTGAATTGTGCAGTGTGTGGGAATTCATCAGAGCATAATATAAAATGAGATTTTTGTTACAATGGATATGTTGGAGATGAAAAGAGTCTGAAAGGGGGAGGGGTGAATTAGACAAATCCAATTTGCATTTTTTATCAAATTGAACAGTTCTTTTAAACTGAATCAGAGATATATTCAAGAGAGCATAAACAAGACAAAATAATAATAACACAATCATGAAAATGAGACAACACAAAAGATTTTGTGCCGAGTGGAAAACCCTCACAATCACAAGGCGGTAATAGGAAAAAAAAACCACTCCAATATGAAAATCTTCACTAATCACCAAAACTTTACAATGTCTTTTGCAGCTACAAGTGCCAGGGCTACAACCATGCTTTCTCAATGTTCTAAAGATAATATTCAAATTACAACTATATAAAAACTTTTTATGAAATTGTCATACAATTTAGATAGACTGTAACCTCAAAATATTTGTTTCAAATTTCACAACCACTGCTTTATAATCAGATATGCATGTATGTGTCTTAACTTAAAAATTACACAAAACCACACACACCCACATCTGATTTATAAAGGAGTGTGAAAAATAGATTTACATGCATTTCATTATGTTTCAGGATGTGTTATATTATAACTAAAAAACTACTGGTAACCAAAAATGGTTGTCCTAACCAAAATAGCATGTTGTACCATAAAAAATATTTTGTTGTGTTAACCCAAGTAAAACTGTGTTCGTAATAAACAAAATTCTTTACCAAAACATGTGAAATGAATGTTTCTTCAACCGAACAAAACAGGTAAATGTCCAACAGAAACCGTTCCAAAGAAAACCGCTTCAAGTTACCGCTTTATAGCCTTAGCAAAACAAGGAGAGTGGAGTTTCTTTTCAACATACCTATAGAATGCATGAGGAAGAAACAAAACTCAAGATAAGTCCATTTGTGTCCAGAAATACATCATTGTAACGAGCATGTGCAGGCGAGAATCATATCTAGAACCTGAAACTAGTAGCCAAGAATTACACCCGTTATTAAGAAACATAGTAGCCAAGGCGGAGGCCCTGTCTTAGGGTTCGAGAAAACAAACTAAAGAAACATTTTCATAATTCCAAATGCAGTTTACTTTCACTGCCCAGACCAAATAACAATAAAATTTAGAATCTGCGTGGGTTACTCAAGTAACCAAGACTTAACCATCATTAAGTGTGTGTGGTTTTGGGAAGTCAAAAACAATATAATGAGTGTTGTCCCACAAAGAAATATTATTAAAAAAACAACTTAACCTCTATGTCGCATGACATAAAAATGTCATTTCAACAAGGACGAGGACCAAAAAACTCCCTCTTTGTCCTTGATGGAAAAAAATATATCCATCAAGAGATCAAAACAATCATGAACCTGCACTGATCTGAACTAATGCTTTTAACCAACTAATCATAAACAAATATAAGTAAAAAAAATGCTTACCCACTGCTCTGCCATCATGTTACCAAACCTGTTACCAATTGAATCATATGAACCACTTGTCAAACAAACTTAATGTAAATGAAACACAAAATATACCAACAACCAATAGAAAAAATAACTGAGATCAAAATACACAGAACAAATTGAAACCATGAAACTCTTGATGTCCTATTCAGACCATCTGACTGAACCATGAAATTGTGGCTGTCCCAACTAGACCATTTGATCATTCCAAGCGGACCATGTGACCAAAACAAATAATGGAATCAAGATTTCTCCCCTATTTTTTCATCAAAGACAAACCCTGCACAGAAACAATAAGAACGAATGTGTGTAGGAGTAGAGACCTACACATCAGCTCCCCCTGAGTGATAGAATTTAGGACAAAATAGATTGAGAGAAGACTCCCAACTGAGAGTGAAACTTCTCAAAAACATCCTTTAAGGATGCGTTAGTAAAAATATCAGCCACTTGAGCTTGAGTTGGAACATAAATCAATTTAAATTCACTCTCAAGAATCTTATCATGAAGAAAGATAAGTTTAATGGAAACATGCTTAGTTCAAGAATGTTGAACAAGATTTTTGCTCAACTGAATGGCACTAGTGTTATCACATACAAAAGATATAGGTTTAGAAACCTATATACCAAGATCAGAAAGATGGTAAGACATCTACATTAACTGATTACAACAAGTAGCGGCAGCAACATATTCAGACTCACAAGTAGACAAGGTGATGCAATCCTATTTCTTTCTATGGTAGGCAACTAAACGGTCTCAAAGAAAGAAGGTAGCACCACTAGTGCTCTTTTTGTCATCTGTACAACCACCCCAATCTACATATTTATAACCAAGGAAAGTAAAATTGGAATAATGCGGATACCAATGACCAAAATCAAGAGTACCTTTGATTTACTTAAAGATCCATTTAACTGCAATTAGATGAGACTGTTTTGGACAAGATTGCTACCGAGACACCATACAACTAGCTTGTATACGATTTGGTCTAGAAGCTGTTAAATAAAGCAAACTGCCAATCATAAACCTATATTATGTTTGACTGACATCAGGAGAATCATCATTTTTGAGCAATTTACAGCTTGTTTCAATGGGAGTTCCAACTGGTTTACAGTCAGCCATATTAAAAATTTTCAACATTTCCTTTGCACATATTTGGTTTGTGAAATGAATAACCCATTCGAAAGTTGAGATATTTGAAGCCCCAAAAAGAATTTTAGTTCGTCTCTTAAAGACATTTCAAACTCAAATTCCATAATATCATAAAACTGCTTGGACAAATTATCATTCGGAGACCCGAAAATAATGTCATCCACATGTAGATTTCAACTGCAAGAATTTCACCATTTACCACTTTTGTGTAGAGTGTGCTATCAACACTACCACGAACAAAGCCATTTGCAACAAGATGTTTATCCAGTCTGGAATACCAAGCCCTAGGGGCTTGTTTTAAGTAATACAATGCCTTTTCAACCTATAAACATAATAAGGAGATTTTGTGGGTACAAAACTTTCTGGTTGTTCCATATACACCTCTTATTCTAGATATCCTTTTAAGAAAGTTATTTTTACATCCATCTAATAAACAGTAAATTTCATATAACTAGCATATGCTAAAAAGATCCGAATGGATTCAATTCCTTCTATGGGAGAAAATTTTTCACCAAAATCTATTCCCTCTTGCTGAGCATAACCTTTACATACAAATCTAGCTTTATTCCTGACAACTTTACCATTCTCATCAAGTTTATTATGAAAGACCCATTTCTCACCTATGATATTTTTGTCATGAGGTCTTGGCACTAATTTTCATGATTTATTTTTCTCTATCAGATTTATTTCAAACTGCATAGCATTTAACCAAATAGATTCTTTAAGAGGCTCAGATACTGTTGTGGGTTCAAAATCTAATAATAAGTAGAAATGTTCAACTATATGGGCATGTTCAATAGATTTTGCCTTTCTTCTAGTCAAAATACCAGCATCAATATCTCCTTTGACTAAGGATTTTGGATGTCTTTTGGCAGTAATTATAGAAGGTGTTTTTTGAATCAATTTAGGACTTTGATAGATTTTCTTATTCATCACAAACTGCTGTTTCTGAATCTGATTCCTCATCATTAGGATGTAGATTTTGATTCCTGATGATTCCACATCATTGGAATGCATATTTTTTGTGCCTAAATATTCATCATCCTTTTTATAGTGGTTATATGACACATTACTTTTATTAAACACGACATTAATAGCTTCCACAATCTTGTTTAATCTTTTATTATAACATTTGAAAGCCTTACTATGTGTAGAATAACCCAAAAAGGTACCTTCATCAGATTTGGAACCAAAACTCTCTAGGACATCATCATATTTTATTATGAAACATTTGCAACCAAAGACTCTAAAATGTTTAGCATTTTCAGTCTTACCATACCATAATTCATATGGTGTATGATATTTTCTGATTCTGATCTGAGCCCTGTTAAGAATATAGGTAGTTGTATGAACAACTTCTTTCCAAAAATTATCTAGTAACTTAGCCTCATTTAGCATTGTCCTAGCCATTTCTTTAACTGTTCAATTTTTCCTTTCTACAACACCATCTTGTTGTGGTGTACGAGTAGTTAAGTATAGTCATTTTATACCATGTTTTTCACAATACTCAATAAATTCCTAAGAAGTAAATTCCCTTCCTCGATCTGATCTAAGGAACTTTAGCTTTAAATTTGTTTCTCTTTCTACCATTTTTCTAAAAAAATTTAAATGATCAAAAGCCTCTGACTTATGTTTTAAAAAGTAACCCAAACCATCCTGGAATAGTCATCCACAAATAACATGAAGTATTTTTCACCATTAATAGACTAAGTTTTAGTTGGTCCACACAAATCAGTATGAAGTAGGTTTAAAAGAGGACATGGTTTGTTTTCCTCTAACACACTCTTCACATATATTTGTAGGTTTACTAGTTAGAGGCAAACATCAAACCTTATTGTTCTTGCTTATCCTAACAAGATTATCAAAATTTAGATGCCCTAACCTTTTATGCCACACTCAATTTTCTTCAATTTGGGTCATGAGACAAATATTAATTAAAGATGTTTCTGGAATCTTTGAATCAATTAAATTGTTAAGATTTCCACCTATTCTCAAACCATTTTTTTATAACATTTCCTCTAGTGTTTTTAATAGAACATCCTTGAGCATTGAATGAAACTGAATAGCTGCTATCACATATTTGACTGGCACTCAATAGATTGTGTTTTAATCCTTCAACATCGTGTATAGGAGTTTCTTTGTTTAAACAAATTGAACCCTGACCAGTGATATAGGCACCATTATAATATGCATACCTGACAAAACCTCCATCAAAGATTTCAAGAGTAATAAATTTACTTTTATTTCTTGTCATACGATGAGAACATCCTATTGGAAATGAGTTGAGTAACTGAGATGGTGAGGGGGTGAATCAGTTACCAAAAAAACAAATACCAAATCCCCTAGATGTCTTTAAACAAACTTTTCATTGTCACTCGGTCAACAAAGATATTCTTCTGTAACTCGGTTAACAAAGTAATCTTAATATGTTTATATGAAATTAACCTTCAGTGAATAAGTGCATAAAGCATTAAAAAAATAATATGTACACAGATGACACCAAGATTTAATGTGGAAATCCAATATGGGAAAAACCACCAATATAACTAGTTACTGTTTTTCACTTTTTTGAAGTGAGCTCTGTTAGGAGCCAACCCAGTTAAAGGTTACAAAAACACACTGCTAGATGTGACTCTGTTAGAGGATTTAATCACCCTATAATGAGTGGCCTTGTTAGAGGTCTTAAAAAAATTCACTATATAAATGTCACCTTGTGAGAGGATGTACAAAATACTGTTAATTCTACACTGTTAAGATATTTTGAAATTACTGCTACAATAGTTAGAGAGTAACAATGAATTAACCTGTTTGAATTAGAAACTATCTTTGATGATTCAAATCTTTGCTTTGGATTAAATTGGATCCTTACTGATCAAATATTTTATTTCATCCTTGTCTAATATTCTTTTCTTATTCAGAATCCCATATGATTTTGCCTTCACTCTTCATATCACAAATTCCACACATACACACATTCTCCACACATTAAATCCAAACTTGACCTTGTATTTATATGATAGGCCTTGTCAAGTCAGCTTGAATAACCTTCCAAATAAAACAATAAACTCAAATCTGTTGGCTGCATATAACCAATTAAACATAAATTGTAAACTGTTGTTAGTTGACTGACACTAAATATCTAACTTGGTTAACATTGTAATCCTTCAATGCCCGACTATTACTGTAATGCCCGAGTGAACTCAGTTCACACTGAAAATCACTTATAATTCACTGACTGTGCTCGGTTTGGTTTTAGTCATTTGTGTAACATCAATGACAATATACAATTGAATAATTGTCTTCAACAATCTCCCTCTTTAGCATTGATGGAAACACAACATGTCATAATACAAATAATTTTAGAGCAACAAAAACAAGAATAAAATGTATATATATTGATGTCCTTAGCTTCATTCTGATAATGTCCTTAGATTCATTCTGGTTCTCATCCAAAACTCCCTCTATCTTCACAATCACTTATAAAATTTCTTTTTGCATGACATCAATAAACTCTTCCTCTTTGACAACAAATGCCAAAGACTCCATTTAATAAATTGTCTCTCTTTGAAGTTGTAATGTACCTAATGTAATGATTCATATGCAATAAGCTTTGACACAACTACATCAAATTGTTAGATCTTTACTGTAGCTCAGTTGATGCATCACAAAACTATACTTTAGTGAGCCTCAGTTAGGGGAATCACCCCTAGCTTTCTTCTTAGATACAAAAATGCATCCTTTGGTAGAGGTTTGGTGAACATGTATGCAATTGTTTCTTTAGTGTTCACATATTCCAACCTTATTTCTTTTTCTAAAACCAATTCTCTCAAGAAATGATACTTTATTGCAATATGCTTGGTTTTAGTATGCACCAAAGAGTTCTTCAAAATGTTAATAGAACTAGTATTGTCACAGTAGATAACAAATGGTTCTTTAATTTACTCCTTCACACCTGACAATAATTGTTTGAACCATATGATATTCTCAAATTCACTACTGTAGCAACATACTTTGTCTCTACTATAGACGGAGAGATGCAATTCTATTTCTTACTAGTCTAGGAGACTAACCTCTTACCAAGAAATAATGCTCCACCACTAGTGGTCTTCCTATAATCAACACTTCCTTCCCAATCAGCATCAGTAAGAGTCTTCAAATCAAAGTTACCTCATGTCGTATAACATAATCCATATTCTTCAATACCCTTAAGATATCTTAGAGTCCTTTTGATAGTCTTCAAGTGATTCTCTCTAGGATTAGTTTAAAACCTTGCAACAATACCAACTACTAATGCAATACGAGGTCTAGAGTGAACAACATATTGAAGTTTACCGATCATGGATATGTAGGTAGTCTGATTTATCTCCTTAGAGTCATCATCCTTAGACAATTTGTGTCCAGTAGACATAGGTGTCCCAACTGGTCTGGAATCTTCCATTCCAATTTTCATTAGTATCTCTCTGATGTATTTAGAGTGAGTGATAAAAATATCATCCTTCATCTGATGTACTTATAAAACAACAAAGACTTTGATTTCTCCAAACATAGACATCTCAAATTCCTTACTCATTGCTTCAGAAAATGCTTTGCATAAATCATCATATCCAGTGAATAGTATATCATCAACAAAAATTTCTACTAGTAGTATCTTGTTCTAAGGTCCTTCTTTGATGTACAAGCTACTATTATCATTAGTTCTCTGAAATCCAGTACTTACTATGTAACCATGCAGTCTTTCATACCATGCTCTAGGCCCTTGCTTCAGTCCATACAAAGCTTTATGTAATTCACAAACCATATTCCTTCTGTTGGTATTAACAAAGCCTTCATGTTTCTCTATATAGACTTCCTCTTCCAGAATTCCATTCAAGAATGTATATTTTACATCCATTTGATATACCTTAAATCCTTTATGTGCAGCATATGCTAGAACATTTCTGACTCCTTCAAGTCTAGCAACAAGAGAAAATGTTTCTCCATAATCAATTCCCTCTTCTTGAGCTTATCCTTTACAAACTAATCTTTCCTTGTTTCTAGAAAATTCACATTTTTCATTCAAATTGTTTCTAAAAACCCACTTAGTTCTAATCACATTCTTCTCTTTTGGTCTAGGCACTAGACTCTAGGTTTTCTTTTCTTTTCTATCTACTCAATCTTTTCATTCATGGCTTCAATCCAGCTCTCATCATTCAATGCATCTTTAATGGTTCTAGGTTCAAATTCACTAAGAAAACATGTACCTTTAAGTTTGTTTCTTGTCATTATATCTTATGTCAGATCTCCAATTATTTTCTCAGGTGCATGATGCCTTCTCACATATTTGGAAAGTACAAGTTCTTTCTATTTTGATTCTGGGCTTGCTCCACTATGTTCTCCATGCTCAAATACTCTGATCTTCTCTACTGAATGATACTCGGGTTCCACTATCTGAGACTCAATTTCTTCTATCTGAGACTCAGTTCCCTCTATCTATGACTCAATTTCTTCTATCAGCAGCTCAAGTTGCACATGTTGCAACTCGGGCTGAGAGAGTTGTAGCAAAGTTTGCACTGATGAGTTCAATGGCTAACATGGTTGCTGAACAATTACCATTGCTTGTGTCTTAGGAATAGTATGAGGTTCATAATACAAAAAATTCTTGTAGTCTTTAGGATCTTTACTGTTCTCTTCTTCACTTCTCTCTACAAACTCATCAATCTTTACATGCACCCTTTCTATAACTTTATGAATATCAAGATTCAAACACTTATAAAATTTTCTTTTATTGGAGTAACCTAGAAATATACCTTCATGTCCTTTTACATCAAATTTTCCATTTCTTGCTTCCTTCAAGATGTAACATTTCCTTCTAAATACTTTGAAATGAAAAACATTGGGTTTGTAGCCATACCATAATTCAAAAGGCGTCTGATTAGTATCTTTCTTCAATTGAACTCTGTTCAAGGGGTGAACTGTAGTGCTGATAGCTTCCTTCCAATATCTGGTTGCAACATTCTTTTCAATCATCAGCATTCTTGCACAATCCATAATGGATCTATTTCTTCTTTTTGCTATTCCATTTTGCTAAGGTGTACCAGGGGTAGATAATTTTCTCTTGATTCCTCTTTCACTACCAAATTCATTTAAGTCATTAGAAATGAATTCACCTCCTCTATTAGATCTTAGACATTTTAGTCTCTTTCCACTTTCCTTCTCAACTCTAGCAAGGTACCACTTGAATTTCTAAAAATCTTCTTGATTTTTCTGTTAGAAACATAACACTCATCATTCTTGAATGATCGTCTACAAATAGAATAAATTATTTCTCTCTAGTGTAACTTTTTGTTCCAATTAGTCCACATAAATCAATATGTACTAACTCTAAGACTTATTCAGTATTGTTATTCTTACACTTGAAACTAGTTTTGTCCATCTTCCAAATTTGACATTGTTTGCACATTTCTAATTCAGGTTTCTTTGGAATAGGAATACCTCTTACTCTTTTGTTCTCTCTTATGATGACTAGGTTATCAAAATTCACATGACACAAGCTTTTATGCCATAGCCAAATTTCTTCTACTTTTGCAATAAAACATAAACTTTCAATGAGATCAAGATAGAATCAATTACCTTTTGTTTGCCTACTAGTTCCAACTAGGTTTCCCTTACCATCCAAGAGCTTGGCCTTACCATTCATGAATTCTACCTTGAAACTAATGTTACTCAGCTATGCTACACTCAATAGATTAAGCCTTGGTCCTTCAACCCAATAATCATTATCACATTTGATTCATTCAGTTAGAGTAATACAACCTTTACCCTTCACATAGCAAGGTTCATCATTCCCAAAACTCACACTACCACCATCATAGTGTTCAAGATGTTCAAATTTTGTTTTATCACCAGTCATGTGATGAGAACAACCATTGTCAATTATTTAGGTGTCATTTTTGCCAATATGAGAGAAAAGTGTTGTTTTCTCATCTTATTCATTATTTGACTCATCCTGAATAGCAATGTAAACCATTTCATCTTCATCTTCATCACTATCAGAATCTTTAGAAATATAACAAGATTTATTACCTTTGTCCTTGTAGCTTTTGTAATTTTTAAAATTTTTCTTGCCTTTGAACTTGTTGAAATTTTTCTCATCTTTGTCTTCTTTGTTCGGATACTTGGCAACAATGTGGCCAACCTCATTACATGAAAAGAAAATTAATGATATTCTTCCTTTTTACTTTCCTTTGGAAGCTCTCTTAGAAAATAGTGCTTTAATGATCTATAGATCTTCATCATCATATTCATCAGCACTATCACTTTCAATTTGTTTTCCTCTTGAGTTTCTATCCTTTTTACCAATGTTTAATTTAGCTTTGAATGCAGACTCAAAGTTGCTAGGATTAGGAGAATAATTGTCAAAGTTGTCTAACTCAAATGTTGATAACCTTCAAATCAATGCATCTAGGTTTATATCATTACTGCACCTCATCTCTTGAATAACTGAAAATCTAATTGCATAGATAGGAAGTAAAGTTCTCAATAGCTTACTGACCACTATTTTGTCTTCAATTGTTCCACCGATAGCTCTGATGACACTAACACTTTTCTTGATTCTTTCACTCTATTTTGTAATGTCTTCTTATTCTTTCATTTTCATCAGATTAAATTGACCTCTTAGACTTTCTACTTTGGCTCTCTTTACATTGTTATCTCCTCCATGGATTTCATGTAGTTTATTCCACATATCATAGGCAGTAGGGCAGCCCTTGACTTCATCAAATTTAGAATAGTTGAGTAAAGAAGCCATATCAATCATCATTATGTTATGGTTCTTCATGTCCACCATCTGATCCACATAAATAAGTCTCAGTGGTTCTACATACATGTGATCCAAGAATTTCAAACCAGCATCTCTAATAGAAAATAGATGTAGCCTCATCAAATCTTTCCATGCAACAAAGTTGTCTTTGTTAAGCTTGGGAATCTCCCTTTTGTAGGACATCTTGATCTTTATCTTAGGCCTTTAAACCTTTCCTGAAAGAACAAAAAGCTCTCATACCAATTGTTTGAAATGAGTTGAGCACTTGAGAGGGGGAGGGGTGAATCAGTTAACACAAAAACAAATCCCAAGTCCCTTAGATGTCTTTAAACAAACTTTTCACTATCACTCAGTCAACAAAGATATTCTTTTGTAACTCAATTAACAAAGCAATCTTAAGATGTTTATATGTAATTACCCTTTAGTGAATAAGTGCATAAAGAATAAAAAAATAACATGTACATAGATGACACCAAGATTTAACATGGAAACCTAATATGGGAAAAACCACCAATGTAACTAGTTACTATTTTGCACTTTTTTGAAGTGAGCCCTATTAGGAGCCAACCCTCTTAAAGTTTACAAAAATACATTGCTAGGTGTGACCCTATTAGAGGATTTAATCACCCTATAAGGAGTGGCCTTATTAGAGGTCTTGAAACAATTCAATATAGAAATGTCACCTTGTGAGAGGATTTACAAAAGACTGCTAAGTCTACTTTGTTAAGAGATTTTCAAATCACTGCTACAATTGTTAGAGAGTAACAATGAATTGACATGTTTGAAGTAACAACTGTCTTTTCCGATTTAGATCTATGTTTTGGATTAAATTGTATCCTCACCGATCAAATATTCTATTGTAGCCCTGTGTAATGTTCTGTTCTTAATCAGAATCCTATTTGCTTTCACCTTCACTTTTCCATATCACAAATTCCACATGTACACACTTTCTCCACACATTCAATCCAAAATTAAACTTGTATGTATATGATAGGCCTAGTCAAATTGGTTTGAATAACCTTCTAAATAAAATAATAAAGTCACATATGTCAGCTGCATATAACCAATTAAACATAAAGTGTAAACTGTTGTTAGTCGGCTGACACTAAATATCTAACTCGGTTAACACTGTAATCCTTCAATTCTTGACTGTTACTCTAATGCCCAAGTGAAAATAGTTCACACTAAAAATCACTTGGCATTCACTGACTGTGCTCGGTTTGGCTATAGCCATTTGTGTAACATCAATGACAATATACAATTGAATAATTATCTTCAACACATCCATTATCCCAAATCCGTATAGGAGATTTATGAGCAAACAAGGTAGCGTCTATAACAAGAGATTCTTCTGTATGAACATGTTTAGATTACCATACCCATTTTGGCTTCAAATTCATCCTACATTGGTTAGCAAAATGAGCATAGAAGAAATATTTAAACAGTTTGACTGCCTTTTCATTACCACGCAAGGATCTAAAAGAAAATTGTTTACAGCTGCTAGCCTTGTGACCAAATATGTTACAATTATAACAATAACTTTTGAAAGTACATGATAAAATTGGTTTTGATGATTCACCTTGTTCAAAACTATTTTTTGAATTCAATTGATCAATGAGTTTTTGCATTGAGACCAATTTTTTCTCCTTTTCTTCTATCTCATATTTTTATTTTTTGATAAGCTAATTAGAAGTATTTAAATCAATCTGTAACTCTATATCATTTTTCTCATATGTAGAAATTAACCTTTTTAACCTCTTGATTTCTTGAATAGAGCAAATTAATTCTTATTCATGATTTATAGCTTCATCTGAATCCGATGAAGATTGTGTTTTAACTTCAACATGTTTATTTATAATTCAGCCATGAATAAGGTTTTTTCTTCCTCTCTTGAATCTAAATCTTCCGATTCCTCTTTCGCCAAAAGACTTTTCTTTTTGAAATTTCTAAACCGTTTGTTTTGATTCCATGGTTTTTGATTTAAGTATTTTTCAGATTTTTGAGACTCATCGTTTTGATCATCATTGGGACACCTAGCAGCAAAATGTCCTAGCTATCCACAATTAGAGCATTTTTTCTTGCCATGGTATTTCTTTTTAATTTTTCTGACCAGTAGTGCTTCGAGAGCATTTGTTATGTCAGAATCACTATCATCAAGTTTATCAGCCTTAAAGGTTGCTTCTTTTGATGATGAACATACATTATTATTTATAATCCTAATCTCATAAGTAGTCAGAGTTCCTTGAATCTGATGCAAAGTCATTTTAAACAAGTTTTTATTTTCTTCAAGAGCATAAATTTTGGTATCAAATTTAGGTAGAACAGATCTAATAACTTTTGACACAACATAGTGTTCATCATTATTTTCTCCTAGACCTCTTCTAGCATTTGCTATTTCATCTACTCTTAAGAAATATGCAGAAATACTTTCATCTTCACGCTTTTTCAATTCATCAGATTGAGTCTTTAATGTAATCAAGTTTGACTCTTTGACTTTTTCATCTCCATGATAAATTGTCTCTAACTTAACCCAAATATCATTGGGTGACTGACAATACATGACTTTGACATATACATCTTTTGATAGATCACGTAGAATAGCAAATTTGGCTCTTTTTTCAAGTTCATATTTTTCTTTTTCATCAGCATCAGTGGGTATAGTTTTTGGGACAGTATACTTTGACATGACGACTTCCCACATACTGACATCTAAAGAATTAATAAATGCTTCCATCATGACTTTCCGGAACATATAGTCTGTGCCATCAAACAATGGGGCTTGAGTGAGAGAGTCACCCTCAACCGTTCCATGATAACTTCCAAAATTTTATCCTAGAATAATTCCTATAGGCAGACATAAAAGGAACCCTAGCTCTGATACCACTTGTTGGAAGTGAAAAGAGCCTAAGATGGGGAGGGGGTGAATCAGACTAATCAAATTTGCATTTTTTTTTCAAATTGAACAGTCCTTTTCAACCGAATCAGATATATATTCAAGAGAGCATAAACAAGACAAAATAATAACAACACAATCATGAAAATCTATGAACACCCCAGATTTTTTGCCAAGTGGAAAACCCTCACAACCGCAAGGCCGTCATATGAAAATCTTCACTAATCACCAGAACTTTACAATGTCTTTTGCAGCTTCAACCCTGCTTTCTCAATGTTCTAAAGATAATATTCAAATTACAACTATATAAAATTATGAAATTGTCATACACTTTACATAGACTGTAACCTCAAAATATTTCTTTCAAATTTCACAACCATTGCTTTATAATGAGATATGCATGTATGTGTCTTCACTTATAAATTCCACAAAAACACACACACTCAGATCTCATTTATAAAGGAGTGTGAAAAATAGATTTACATGCATTTCATTATGTTTCAGGATGTCTGATATTGTAACTGAAAAACTGCTCTTAACCAAACATGGTTGTCGAAACCAAAATAACATGTCGTGCCATAAAGAAAACATTTTGTTGTGTTAACCCAAGTAAAACTGTGTTCGTAATAAACAAAATTCTTTACCAAAAGATGCCAAACGAACGCTGCTTCAACCGAACAAAACAGGTAAATGTCCAACAGAAACCATTCCAAAGAATACTGCTTCAAGTTACCTCTTTATAGCCTTAGCAAAACAAGGAGAGTGGAGTTTCTTTTCAACATACCTGTAGAATGCATGAGGAAGAAACAAAACTCAAGGTACCTCCATTTGTGTCAAGAAATAAATCATCTTAACGAGCATGTGGAGGCGAGAATCATATCTAGAACCCAAAACCGGTAGCCAAGAATCACACCCGTTAATAGCAAACATAGTAGCCAAGGTGGCGGCCCTGTCTTAGGGTTCGAAAAAACAAAATGAAGAAACATTTTCATAATTCCAAATGCACTTTACTTTCACTGTCCAGACCAAATAACAATAAAATTTGGAATCCCCGTGCGTTACTCAAGTAACCAAGACTTAACCATAATTAGGAAGTCAAAAATAATATAAGGAGTGTTGTTCCACAAAGAAATGTTATTTAAAAAACAACTTAACCTCGGTGTCACATGACATAAAAATGTCGTGTCATCAAGGACGAGGACCAACAGGATATACATAAAGTTGATTTATTGAAAAGCTTTAGAAAATTTCGAACAAATGCAACTGGTTGGTGCGAATGTCAGGTCAGTGATATCTACCAAGTATGTTGTCGTCATGACATAAAATGTGTGTTTTGAAGCAAAATTATGCAAGAAATGATTTAAACAATTTTTAAATTGCAAACACCCTCATAGACTTATATACAGAATTAGAAGAACAGAGGTTACAGGTGAATTATTTGACAAAATGGTTTGACAAGACATGTCAATGTAATGATAGCAGGGGATATAGGAAATTGGTTTGTGAGAAGGTATTATATTTAATACTTCATAATTCCTGTATTGGCTGCTTGGGCATGTTTTATGGTGTCTATGGATCATATATATTCAAGAAATGCGGAAATCGAGTATAATTGTAAGATCTGCACAAAATTGATTCCTTGAAAAATTTATAGAGGTTCTCAAATAAGCACACTTGACAAGTACACATTCAGATTTTACAACTTCGTGTCATGGCTGAGCTAGAGGCTATAGAATGGAGAAAACAGGTTCCTGGTTATACAGTTAAGAGTGTGATTAATGAATATGTATTTATAGAGTGCACTTATTTATTTAATTGGAGATTTTGGGTATCTGAAAGATGTGCTACATATTTTGGGTATTCAACAAAATATTAGAATGAAATGATATTGGATATCAGAGGCATGAGTGTGAACAACCGACACAAATTCTTTGACAATGGGGAACATATTTCTTGAATCCGAGCTAAAACTGCTTGGCAGAGGAGTATAAAACATTAAATGCAGAAAAAGTATACATAATGGGACAACTGAACAAAGTGCATGGAAAAGATGTAACAATTTCTTGTGAGAAGAATAGTTGGGTAAAGATAAGTTTGCAGTTAATAAAAACTGAAGGCAATGGACATTTTCTTGATATGGCAAGGGGAAGAATTTGTTGACATGCATCAAAACATATTAATAAGGAGCAGACTCGTCATAGTATCATGAAAATTGCAAAATTAATGCTTTAAATGATAAATTTTTGAGTGAACAAGTAATTTATGAGTCTGAAATTTGTAACTTCGTTATTCGACAAACTCTCACTCGTTTCCAAATCATTTTTCAAGTGTTGGACACACAGAATATTCTTTAGGAAGCGGGGCCGATTTGATATATTCAACCCTGATCATTTTCAGAAAAATAATTTGGAAATGTGATCAGAAAAGATGGTGTAAAGAAGTGAATATTATAAAATGTCATAGCAAAGTATTGGGATAGATGTCACTTGGTATTTTCCAAAAGTCATATGACTTTAATGTTTGATAAATTTGCATTAATGTAAAGTATTTCACGAAGACGAAGACAGGGAAAAAGGACAAATTTGTCTGTGTAGTCTGACATTGTCAGCATGAGAAAAAGAAATTGCAGGGATAAATATAGGATTATCAAGATAGATGCAAATGTTAAAAGCAAGTTGCAAATTAAAGGGGAGAGAGAGAGAGAGATAAAGTAAAGTCGGACTTCCAACAAAATACGAGGAAAAAACAAATATTAAAGTCAAAGTGCAGATTGCAGATAAAGAATATATAGGAAATAAAGATAACGATCAGTTATTTTTCTGATTATGCCAGTGGTTTGCAGTAAACAAAGATATTTTGTTTTGTAGATCATATTTTTTTTCTTTTACACTACTGTCAAAGTGTAAAAGAAACTTGTCTTGTAAATCAGATTTCAATAAGGCTAAGAGTGACAAGTGTCAATGTAGAGTTAGGTTTAGCGTTTCTTTCTTATTCTATTTTTGTCTTCTTTCTTTCGGTTCTAAACCCCAATTGCACTCCATTGTATTCAGTTTTGAATTTTTGAATGTAGAGGATTCATTTTGAGAAACAAGTCTCAGATTACTTAGTTTTGCTATGATATCGGAGTTTTTAGTGTGAATATTTTGGCAATGTAAATGTACTTTTTTTAGTATGCTTTCCTTTTTAGGATGAAATTTAAGCACAAGGTGCATATTTTCTATTGTTGTCTCTATGGATGTCACCGTGTTTGTTTCTTTCTGGAAATTGGATCAAGGGTTTGATTTGTTGGTCTATTCAATATTTTCAAATGCATATTTTATTTGTGACTTTCATTGAAGGAATGAATTAAACTATTGCGAGTATGGAGAAATATGTTTCAGTCATAGATTTACTAAGGAGAGTAGCGGGAAAATCAGTCTATGGGTGTATGTTTGCAGGGCATAGATGTATATATACCCCCTAATTATGGATTTACATGTGTTATGAAGAGGTTTTTGGATTGTTATGTATTTGACTATGTTCACCAAGAAACACTAGTCTGAGAGGTTGTTTGCTCATAGGTTAAGACAATGATGTAGGAATCAAATCAGAATCATTTGTTAGAGTTTTATTTTAGTTTTAGTTTGTAGTTTTTAGCTTTAAGATTAGAGTTGTTTTGTTATTAATGTCTCTAAAGTTTTCAAAATCAAGGGCATAACAAAACTATTATAGACCATACGTATATTGAGATAATATTTGTTATAATACCTGTTGACATTTCTCCTTGATGACATGTCCATAATGGAGGTGTGAATAAATCAGGTGTTGGTGTTGTATTGTGACATGGCAGGTTTCAATGTTATTTCTTGACACGAGAGTTGAGTTAACTCGTGTTTGATATTTTACAAGATGCGTAGTGCCTTTTGATTTCACCATGGTAATTATGAAGGTAAATGATATGTGGTCCTTGTTTGATCAAATGTCAAATACTTTATCAAACATATTATTATCTTTTCAAAATCACATTTTGGATGTCAAAAGTGTAAAGAATATAGAATCACTCTATATTCTAGAAACACATAGGAAATGCTCTGTTTCAGCAAACAACTAAAATTAAGAAACCCCCAAATAGGGCATAGCATAAACACATAACATAGATGGAGATATGCAAGCTTTCCTCTTGCTTCTATTAACTGGAAATTAACTTCTACAAAGAAATACAAACTTGCAGCAACTGGGGCTGCATACAAACTTCAAAGAGCTTCTCTAAACTGTTATAAGATTATCTAAAGCAATCACTGCTTAACAAGTCAATCGAGTACAAATAATTTTTGCTGCAATAAAAACAAGTCTCTGATAAGACAAAGCACTTACAAAAACAATCTATTTGCTACTGCTGCAAATAAACTTACTTCTTACATGTTTATTGAAAGAATAAAGATATTCTTTGCTTTATAGAGTAATTGTTGTCCAAAGAAGAAAATCAGATTTGAACTTATCTTTCAAAGTCCACATAAAATCACATTTGAAAATATCTTCTAAAAGTCTTCATAAAATCTAATTTACTCTTATCAGCAAAACAGGGGAGAATTAGAAGTCAACAAAGGAGGCTCAAGCAATTGGGTTTAGTTTTGAAAATCCAACACTCCCCCATTGTCTTGAGCTAACAAAACATGATCAGGCTTGATACAAAAGAACTATGCCCAAATTTCTCCTTAGGCGCTCAAAACTTGCAATGCCCAATGGCTTGGTGAAAATGTCTGCTAGCTGTTGCTCTAACCTGCAAAACTCCTTTTTTATTTCACCATTCTCACCTAATTCTCTAATAAAATGATACCTAATTTTAATGTGCTTGCTTCTTCCATGAAGCACAGGATTGTTCGACAAAGCTATTGAAGAAATATTGTCACAAAATATTGTCGTTCCATCCTCTTGTTTTTGCTTCAATTCTGTAAAGATCCTTCTCAGCCAAAAAACTTGACATGTTGTTGCATTTGCTGCTATATATTCAGCCTCTGTTGTAGATTGAGAAACTATGGGTTGCTTCTTAGAATCCCATGAGATTACACTTGAACCCATGTGAAAGACATATCCAGAAGTGATCTTCCAATCATCCAAACTCCCTGCGCAATCACTATCTGTGTAACCAATCAATCTAGAATCATTTTCTGCAGTATACAAAATATTATATCCCTTGGTGCCATTCACATACCTTAGGATTCTCTTTCCCGCTTGCCAATGGGAGTCCTTTGGGGTTTCCATAAATCTGGAAATCAAAATTATTGCATGCATAATATCCGGCCTAGTAGTTGTTAAATACATCAAACTTCCAACCAAGCTTTTAAACAAAGTTGTATTCACATTGCTGCTGCAATCATTGTTGCTTAGCTTTACACCTACCGTAGTTGGTGTTGGGGCAGCCTTGCTATTCGGCATTTTAAATCTCTCCATGATTTGATTTGCATATATTTCTTGAGAGATAAAAATTCCATCATGCATTTGTTTTACTTCTATGCCTAGAAAATATCTCAAGAGACCTAAGTCTGACATTTCAAACTCTCTTTTCATGGCCTCTTTAAAATAAGCAATGAGGAAATCATCATCCCCAGTAAAGATTAAATCGTCAACATACAAGACAATAATTAAAATATTACCATTTGTTTCCTTGATGTAAAGAGTGGGCTCACCATTGCTTTTGCAAAATCCATTTCTCATCAAATATGAGTCAATTCTGCTATACCATGCCCGTGGAGCTTGGTTAAGCCCATAAAGATCCTTCTTCATCCTATACACTTTACCTTCGTGACCCGAAACTTCATAACCAAGTAGCTGCTCCACATTAACCTCTTCTTTCAATACTCAATTCAAGAAGGCAGATTTCACATCCATTTGATATACCTTCCATTTTTGCTGGGCTGCAATTGCTATGACAGCATGCACAGTTTCCATTCTTGCAATAGGGGCATAAGTGTCATCATAATCTCTACCAAACTGCTCTTTATACCCCTTGACCACCAATCGAGTCTTATGCCTATCTATTTTTTCTTGAGCATTGCTCTTGGTCTTTTAAACCCATTTAATTCCAATAGCTTTCTTGTTAGGAGGTAAAATAGTGAGCTCCCAAGTTTCATTTCTTTTAAATGCATCTATTTCCTCATCCATGGCCTTACACCATTTTTCTTTTTTTTCAGCATCCTCAAAATAAATTGGATCACTATGAGAAAATAAAGAAAAATTTATGTTTTCATTAAATTCATTTTCATACCTTTCATCTTGGTAAATCTCCCTTAGACTCTTGGTCTTTCTTGGCACTAGGGAGGCGAGAGTGGGATCACAACTCTAAGTATTGCTGCTACTAGTCTCTACTGGGACAATTTGCTGTCTTCTGGGGCCTTTTATATCTATTGTTATATCATTTTGTTGTTCATTAACATCAACATCTTCATAAATAATAGGCACTTTAATTGAAGTTCTTGATGATGTGTCCACCGAGCCATCCCATGACTCATTCTCAATGAACTTCACGTCTCTTGAAATGATGATCTTTTTGGTGACAGTGTTATACAATCTATATGCCTTTGAATCAAGATTTTATCCCACAAAGATACACTTCACACCCTTGTCATCCAACTTTTTCCTTCTCCTTTGGCACGTGTGCATATGCTATACACCCAAACACTCTCAAGTGTTCAACCATCCATCTATGTTTTGCCCATGCTTCCAATGGAATCTTGTCACAGACTGCCTTGTAGGACTTTTATTCATTAAATAGACAACTATTGCTAGAGCCTCTCCCCAATATTCAATTGGGATTCCTTTTTCTTTCATCATGCTCCTTTCCATCTCAACAATGGTCCTATTCTTTCTTTCAACCACTCCATTTTTCTGCGGAGTATAACTGGTTGTTAGCTCCTTCTTTATACCATTCTTCTTGCAAAATTTCACAAAAATATTGGAGGTATATTCCCCCCCTCTATCTGACCTTAGGACTTTAAGATAATGTCCACTTTCTTTTTCAGCCTGGGCTTTAAATTCTAAAAACTTATCAAGAGCTTCAGATTTATTTTGCATAAAATACACCCATGTTCTATGACTAAAATCATCTATGAAGGTCATAAAATAAGTACTCCCCTAATGGAAGTGATTTTCATAGGGATAACTAAATCAGTGTGCACCAACTCTACTGGTGATCTTTCCCTTCTAGAGTTTCTATAATTTAAGGGTAGCCTATGTTGCTTACCCAAAATGCAAGCATCACACTTGCTACTGAACTCTTTAATACATGGAAAATCATCTACCATTCTTTTCTTGGACAATAAATTTAAACTAGTATAGCCAAGATGTCCATACCTTAAATGTCATAGCTTGGAGGGGTCTTCAATCATGCTCTTGAAAGTTGATTGTTGTACTGATGTATATGCTTTCTTGGGAAATGCAGCTGCTGAAATTGAAGAGAAACATATTTCTACCTTCAATGGAAACACTTGATTCTTTTTCATTTGGATTTTTGCAATAGTTTTATTACTCCCATCCTTCTCATAAATGATGCAATGATCATTCTCAATCAGCACTTTATATCCATTTTGAATGAGTTTTCCAACACTCAGCAAATTGTGATTTATACCTGGGGAAAAATAAACATTTTGAATTTCTTGTTTCTCACCTTGCTTGGTGCGGATCATAATAGATCCTTTTCCCACAACTGGAACAATTCCATTTTCCCCATTCTAATTTCTGACTTGATAGATTTATCAATGAAAGAAAAAAAACTTTCATTACCACTCATGTGGTTACTACAACCGCTGTCCAAATACCAAACTTCGAGGCTGCCTTCTTCACCAATATTGCACATGATGAAGGCTGTGGGATTATTTCCATCACCCACTTTCACATCAGAAATGTTTACACTTTTCTTTGATTGATCACCTTACTTTTTCCAGCATCCACTTGCATAATGCCCAATTTATGACAATAATAACACTCAACATTTCTCTTGTTCGAGTTACTATTCTTCTTGCCTACTCTAGAATTATTCTGAGAGTTGTTAGCTCCCTCATTTGTGGCTAGTCACTCTAAGCTTTCTCCTCCAACAATTTTTTGTCAAGAGTTTCCATGACTTTTGCCTCTTGAGCCTCTTCCAGAGTTGTTTCTTCCTCTCCCCCTGCCTCCCGCATTGGATTGAGCTATGAAAGCTTGCTCTTGAGAAGAATTTTCTGATCTACTAATTCGATGCTCATGGGTTTGGAAAGAACCCATCAACTCATCAATAGTCAATGTTGAGAGATCCTTTACCTCTTCAATGACAATAACTAGAGTATCAAATTTTGAGGGGAGACTTCTCAAAATTTTCTCTACTACTCTTTTCCGCTCCATGGTTTCTCTATTGGTTCTCAACTAGTTAATCAAATCAGAGTCTTTAGATGAAATCTGAAATGGAATTGTCCTTCATGAGAAAAGTCTCAAATTATATTTGAAGCATTTGGAGCTTCACCACATGAACTTTTTTAGTCCCTTTAAAACTTGTATGAAGGATATCCCAAGCTTCTTTGAAATAATCAGTTGATGCTATTTTGGGAAAGATTGTCTCTATCAAGGCAATTCCAATCAAGCTCAAAGCTTTAGCATATTTCCTCCTTGACTTCTTCAATTGAGTCTTCTAATTTTTTGTGAGGGCAGAAAACAGAGCTAGGTTAGTCACATCCATGAAGCAATTGACCACAAGCTCCCATAAATCATTTTCAACCATTACGGTCTTCATCTTCATTGCCCAAACAGTATAGTTTTGTCCATTGAAAGATGGTGGCTTCTGCCAACTCTTTCCTACATCTCCAACCATGTCTCCTGTGAAAGAAAAAAAATTACCCAGAAAAACAAATGCCCAAACTCACAAGGATTGAGGGTCAATTGGCTCTGATACCATGTAAAGAATATAGAATCACTCTATATTCTGGAAACACACAGGAAATGCTCTGTTTCAGCAAACAACTAAAATAAAGAAACCCCAAAATAGGGTAGAGCATAAACATAGAAAATAGATGGAGATATGAAATCTTTGTTTTTGTTTCTATTAACTGGAAATTAACTTCTACAAATAAATATAAACTTGCAACAATTGGGGATGCATACAAACTTCAAAGAGTTTCTTTAAACTCTTCCAAGATTATGTGAAGCAATCACTGCTTAACAGATTAATCGATTACAAATAATTGTTGCTGCAATAAAAAAAAGTCTCTGATAAAATAGAGCACTTACAAAAACAATCTATTTTCTACTTCTACAAATAAACATACTTCTTACATGTATATTGAAAGAATAAAGATATTCTTTTCTTTATAGAGTAATTTTTGTCCAAAGAAGAAAATCAGATTTTAACTTATCTTTCAAAGTCGACATAAAATTACATTTGAAAATATCTTCTAAAATTCTTCATAAAATCTGATTTACTCTTATCAGCAAAACAGGGGAGGAATAAAATTCAACAAAAAGGCTCAAGCAATCGGATTTAATTCTGAAAATCCAATAGCTTATCACTTTTGTTTAAGGGCAGCATATTTGTTTGAGGGATAAACAGTTTGTAAAGAGCAAATGAAACATATTGTAGTGATTATTACCTTGGCTGAAACTGTTAATTGCTTTGAATGTGGATTTGTTTGCTACAATCATTTCATGAGCACTTCTTGGTTTCTTTGTGGGTTTGCAGAATATAATTTGGTCTGATTGGTCTTGTAAATAGTTTATCTTCATGTGTTGTGTGTTGTCTCACAACAAAAACTAGTATGCTTTCTTCACTGTGTTTTGAAAAGAACATTTCTACTAAAAAATGGAAATGAATGTGGATTTGGTTATATCTTCAAAGGAATTGGTTTTAATTAAGGAAATGGTTATAGGTTTTTGAGTATCATTTGTGGGTTTCATTGTTTTCAAAAAGGAAAGATTGTTTGAGTAAGAATTTTTTTTTTATTCATCTTTACATAGTTTTCAAAAAGCAGTTGTTTGTTAAAACCCTAACAAGGGCATAGTAACAGCTATTGATCACATTCAGTGACATGGAAAATATGATTTATTTATTTTGGTTGATTGTTTACCCTTTGCGAGCAGGCAAAAAATATTTTTTATTGGTTGCTTCTTAAAAACCCTTACAGGTTGGCCAAAGATTATTACATTGATAGGATTTTTGTTAGTTGTTGTTATGATTTCATCTTTTGAAAGTCATGGTTCTCTGAAGTGACAGTTGTATGCTTGACTCAATTTACAGGGAAGTTATTTTTAACAACCATTTTTTTGCCAGCAGTTCTACAATTTCAGTTGTTGAAACTAGTTTTGAAATCAGTAAATGTACATATTTTTATTCTTATATAAGAACATATGGGGGTGCAAAAGAGGTGTGAAAAAACATGCATAATCATATATTCTTATATGAGAATTTGGTTTTATTGAAAGAAAATTTAAATAGTTATGTATGTGTGTGAATGTGTAATGTTTGTAACATACATTTATACATATATGTAACTTGGATATGACATATTTGTAAAAGGTGGGGTTGATGATCCATGCAGTTGAAGCTGTAGAAATGTTGTAAAGAGTTGTAGCTCAAATAAAGGTACTTTACTTGGACCGGTTTTTTCATCCTATGACAAAACCTATTTGACTTCTAAGAGTTTTTCCACTCAACACAAATCTTGTGTTGTTTCTTTTGTGAGTTGTGACTTGTCTCAGTTTTATATCTAATTTTAAATATGAGCATTCATCTGATTAGTATTTGCAATACCATTTAAGTCTGTTCAAATCCATAAATTTGTAAAATTTTACATACTATTCTGATTCACCCCCCTCTTAGAATAGTATCCACTTCCAACAAGTGGTATAACAACAAGGTTTCTTGTTAGGTCTTCCTATAGGAATCATTCTGGGGTTTATCTGGGAGTTGTTGTCATGGAATAGGATAAAGGTACTTCTCTTACTCGAGTCCCACTATTTGATGGTAAAGAATATGTTTTTTGGAAAGTCGTGATGGAAGCCTTTATTAATTCCTTAAATGTCTATATGTGGGAATTTGTCATGTCAAAATATTATATTCCAAACACAATACCATATGATGTTGATGCTAAAACTGAATATGAGCTTGAAAAAAGAGCCAAATTTGCCATCCTATGAGGTCTAACAAAAGATGTATTTGTTAAGATCATGTATTGTCAATCAGCCAAAAATATTTGGGTTAAGTTAGAGACAATTTATCAAGGAGATGAAAAAGTTAAAGAGTCAAAATTGATTACATTAAAAAAACAATTTTATGTTTTGAAAATTCATGAAGATGAAACGATTGTTGCATATTTCTTAAGAATGGATGAAATAGAAAACTATAGAAGATGTCTAGGAGAAAGTATTGAAGAACACTATGTTGTGTCAAAAGTTATTAGATCTGTTCTACCTAAGTTTGATACCAAAGTTTCTTTTCTTGAAGATAATATTTTTTTTTTCTAAAATGACTCTGTATCATATTCAAGGAATTTTGACTGCCTATGAGATGAGGATTAGCAATAATAATGTATGTTCATCATCAAAAGAAATAACCTTTAAGGATGAAGAACTTGATGATAGTGATTCTGACATAACAGATGCTCTTAAAGAACTGTTGGTTAGAAAAATTAAAAATAAATACCATGGAAAGAAAAAGTGCTTTAATTGTGGATAGCTAGGATATTTTGCAACAAAGTGCCCTAATGATGATCAAAATGATGAGTTTGAAAAATCTGAAAAATACTTCAACAAAAAATAGTTAGGTATGTGTATGAATGTGTGATGTTTGTAACATACATTTATACATATTTGTAACTTGGATATGATATATTTGTAAAAGGCGGGGTTGATGCTCCATGTAGTTGAAGCTATAGAAACGTTGTAAAGATTTGTAGCTCAAATAAAGGTACTTTACTTGGACCATTTTTTTCATCCTATGACGAAACCGATTTGGCTACTGAGAGTTTTTCCACTCAGCACAAATCTTGTGTTTCTTATTTTATGAGTTGTTACTTGTCTCAGTTGTGTATCTGATTTTAAATATGAGCATTCATCTGATTAGTATTTACAATACCATTTAAGTCTATTTAAATCCATAAATTTGTAAAATTTTGTACTATTCTGATTCACCCCCCTCTCATAATAGTATCCACTTCCAACAAGTGGTATAAAAGAAAGGGTTCTTGTTAAGTATTCCTATAGGAATCATTCTGGTGTTTATCTGGAAGTTGTTGTCATGGAACAGGCTAAAGGTGCTTCTCTTACTC
Organism: Thuja plicata; assembly: GCA_018584345.1. NCBI lineage: Eukaryota > Viridiplantae > Streptophyta > Pinopsida > Cupressales > Cupressaceae > Thuja > Thuja plicata. Next base: position 533,375 of record MU226777.1, on the reverse strand, counting down.
GAGCCCCACTATTTGATGGTACAGACTATGTTTATTGGAAAGTCATGATGGAAGCCTTTATTAATTCCTTAAATGTCTATATGTGGGAAGTTGTCATGTCAAAATATACTATTCCAAACACAATACCCTCATTTGTTGATGCTAAAAAAAATATGAGCTTGACAAAAGAGCCAAATTTGCCATCCTATGTTATATAAAAAAAGATGTATTTGTTTAGATCATGTATTGTCAATCATCCAATGATATTTGGGTTAAGTTAGAGACAATTTATCAAGGAGATGAAAAAGTTAGAGAGTCAAAATTGATTACATTAAAAACTCAGTTTTATGTTTTGAAAATGCATGAAGATGAAACTATTGCTGCATATTTCTTAAGAATAGATGAAATAGAAAATGCTAGAAGATGTCTAGGAGAAAGTATTGAAGAACACTATGTTGTGTCAAAAGTTATTTGATATATTCTACCTAAGTTTGATACCAAAATTTATGCTCTTGAATTTAAAAAATAAATAAATTCTAAAATGACTCTGCATCAGATTCAAAGAATTTTGACTGCCTATGAGATGAGGATTAGCAATAATAATGTATGTTCATCGTCAAAAGAAATAACCTTTAAGGCTATAAAACTTGATGATAGTGATTAATGTGTCATGTCAAAATATACTATTCCAAACATACTATTCCAAATATAAGTTGTCATGTCAAAATATACTATTCCAAACACAACAACTATGTGTGTTAATGTGTGAAAAAATGTGCATAATTCAGACTCGTCATTTTGATCATCATTAGGACACTTTGTTACAAAATGTCTTAGCTGTCCATAATTAAAGCACTTTTTCTTGCCATGGTATTTATTTTTAATTTTTCTGACTAGCTGTGCTTTAAGAGCATTTGTTATGTCAGAATCACTATCATCAAGTTTTTCATCTTTAAAGGTTATTTCTTTTGATGATGAACATACATTATTATTGCTAATCCTCATCTCATAGGCAGACAAAGTTCCTTGAATTTGATGCACAGTGTAATACCCTCTCCTATGGTGATACTTGGACTTTCTAATTTGGACATTCTATTATGATGGTTAGAACTATACATTTACATTTATGTTTTGTAGATGATGATATGTTTATTAGATGATTGATATGCTCATTTATGGTTATCATTTATATGTTTATGAGATTAGAAAACCATATATTTTTATGTTTTATGGATCTAACCCAAGGATTTTATTCTAACCATTATCATGATGTTTTATGTTTCATGAATATGTGTCTGATGTATTATCATGACTCTGGATGAAGTCGTAGTTACTCACTTAGTGAGGTCCACACAATGTATCAATCCTGGTCATCTGCTTGCATATATCTTATTTGTATATCCATATCTATCCATGTATCTCTTCTTGGTGATGCAGGAGTGCAAGTACCAAGCATCGTCTCCACCTAGCTTCACAAGTCTAAGCGATCCCTCAAAATCCTCGATCGTTGTTGTTGTTACGAAGATATCACCAGGTTCCATAGGAAAGAACTCTGCCTCTAATCCTTTTACCTTTAGGTGGGGAGTTCCTGAGTCAGTGCCTTGTGTGGGTGATGTATTTATGTGTCCTCTCAGTTTGTTGGTTTTGTGGATCTTGTAGTTGGTTTCTTGTCTTTTTCATTCATTGAGAATGAAGTTTTGATTATGGTAGTTCTAAGTGTTTTCATGGTATGTTCAATTTTATTAGTA